>JAUMGZ010204250.1:0-12351 GCA_032359645.1 Pododesmus macrochisma | reverse complement strand
TGTAGGTACGTGTGATGTGTTGTTTGAGTATGTTTTGTCAGGTGTTTTTGATCCATGAATAAATTCTTTGTATTTTTTAGCCTTGTATGTTTCTTGGTTCAGTTTATCCACAGGGGAGATTTCCCATCCCATTTCACATTGTGACACAGGCAGGCAGGCAGGCAGGCAGGCAGGCAGGCACAAACAAAATCAAGAAGTACTGTTAGTTGGGTTCAACCTTTTGTGACCTAGATTTTCAACTTGGAATCTTAGTAAATATCTTTACCTTTGCTACGACTTTCACTTTGCGGGGCATGTGCATGTTTTACAAACGTTCTCTAGTAGTGTTTGTCTTGAAAAGTCCTTGACATTGAAACTTACCTTGAAAAAAATCCTTGAAAGTGTAAAATTCAAATGTAAATTCTGGCTTTGCTGAATTCACACAATGCATGTGTCAATTTAAAAGCCTTTGTTCAAATAATATAAAGCGCAATGCTCAAAAGTCCTTAAAACGTCCTTAGATATTAAGTTATAAAATACTGCATGAACCACGTAAAATAAATTGAAAATAAAAGTATTTTTTGTCTTTTTCATTTGTAGATGTTTTAAAGTCTATGGAGTCTTGACATTAACATGTATTTGAAGATACTTGAAGTATTGTACACAGTTTTAACGCACTTCTAAATCCAGCCTTCATAAATCTCGCATCTGCATCAATTACATTTCGGATTTCAATTAAAACTTGCTTTTGGATTACTGGTCTGATAGAACATTGGAATCAAAGAGTCATCTTGAAGTGTTTTTAAATCATCAATTTTAATTACGAAAGAAATTTCATTAAGACGATATCATTTTACGCTTGCACACAAATTACCGTAATTTGAGAATGCCAACTAAATCTTGTTTCTTTAATGACCCACGAATTTATTTTGGTATCGTCCATGGTTTGGAACTGGACTTTGCTACTATCATTTATAGGGTTTTTGCATTACAGAGTGTGTTACGAAATACAACTGGGAAACGCTTAATACAGATTTAAACAACATAAAGACGTTTAAACGAGTTTTCAGCGATGCACAGTGTTCATTAAAGAGAAATATATTAATTCTGCATTCAAAGTATGTATCGGTTTCAAAACCATAAATTAAAATTAGTATTATTCAGTCTTTAATCATAATGACGTGTATTTAAGGATTGAATCATGTTATGTTGAGGTTTATGGGGGTATAAACCTCAATGTGTCTTAAGACAAGTTTGATGAACTGCAAAGCAGTTCATTGTGCATTTAAACAGAATTTTAGATTTAAGATAAATTCACATGTGTTTGTGTTACACAGTGTAGCTTAATATAGCGTCATGGTCTTGTGCTTTATAAATTTTAGGTATTCATGTGTACAGTTTTTAGTTTCAGTTTTACAAAGAAGTTAAAGGCATAGGATTATACTGATTATAAAGGACATTCGATATTCATCTCAAGTTAATTTATATCACATAATTTATTCACTGTTGTACAAACATCTAAACCCTTACAGAGTTGTTGCCCTTTGTAATAATATTATTGCATATGCATATAAATAAGAGAGTTGTTTGAAATAATGCAAAGAATATTTTGACAATAGTCAAGGTCATGGGGTCAAAGGTCAAGGTCACAGTCACTTCTGAAGACTGAAAATGTAAATTTCCTTGAAAACGGTAGACTTTTTGTATACTTATATGTAAAAGAGAGTTGTAGAAAATATATATATGAGGAATATTTTGACAAAGATTCCAGGTCATAAGGGTCAAAGGTCAAGGTCACTGACACTTCAGAAGACTAGAAACGTCAATTTTTCTTCAAAATGGTAGACTTTTTGTTTACTTATATGTATAAGAGAGTTGCAGGTAATAATGCGAGAAATATTTTGACTAAAATCCAAGGTCTTGGGGTCCAAGGTCAAGGTCAAGGACACTTCTTAAGACTGAAAATGTAAATTTTCTCCAAAACGGTAGACTTTTTGTATACCTATGTGTATAAGAGAGCTGTAGAAAATATATGTGAGGAATATTTTGACAAAGATTTCAGGTCATAGGGGTCGAAGGTCAAGGTCACAGATACTTCAGAACCCTTAAAATGCCATTTTTCTCAAAAAACAGTAGACGTTTTGTTTACTTATATGTATAAGAGAGTTGTAGGTAATAATGCAAAACTATTTTGACAAAGTTTCAAGATCATGGGGTCCAAGGTCAAGGACACTTCTTAAGACTGAAAATGTAAATTTTCTCCAAAACAGTAGACTCTTTGTATATTTATATGCATTAGAGAGTTGTAGAAAATAATGTAAGAAATATTTTGACAAAGATTCAAGGTCATAGGGTTCAAAGGTCAAGGTCAATGACTCTTCAGAAGCCTTAAAATGCCATTTTTCTCGAAAACAGTAGACCTTTTGTATACTTAAATGTATAATAGAGTTTTAGGAAATAATGCAAGGAATACTTTGACAAAGTTACCAGGTCATTTGGGCCAAGGTCAAGGTCACTGACACTTCAGAAGACTAGAAACGTCAATTTTCTTCAAAATGGTAGACTTTTTGTATTTACAAGAGTTGTAGGAAATAATGTTAGGAACATTTTGATTAATTTCAAGTCACATAGGTCAAAGATCAAGGTCAATGACACTTTTGAAGACTGAAAATGCCAATTTTCCTTGAAAAGGTAGATATTTTGTATACACATGTGCATTAGGCAGTTGTAGAAAATAATTCGAAGAATATTTTGAGGGCCTGCTATGACTTGTTTAAAGTTTCCCATTCAGTGTCCTACAATACTTATACCTCTGAGCACTACTATTTAAATGTATTCAAGCTAATTAATACTCAGCTGCTTGGCCAAATTTGACCAAACATTATGCCTTCCCCATATTACTATAGCTGTTTCCAGAACGTTAAGGTCAGATCCATCGATCAATCAACATCCAGGAGTAAAATTTTAACATGGCCATTTAGAAGGTATTTAGGTACTTGGATTTGTACACAATATGTATATGGTTATATATTTTAGTTGGTGTGTCAAACAGCAGTCAGCCTCATTAATTAAACATCATTAGGGCTGTTCCAAAATTATCTGTATTGGAGGTTTGGAAGGCACTTTTTCAGCTCCCACAATATTAAAACTGATTTAATATAAGGAATAGTTGGTAAATGTTGATTTGGAATCTGGATTGAACAAAATCCCCCATAATATATTAATAACACTACAGGTGCCTCCCCCACACCTTTAATTCTGGAACAGCCTACAGCAATTGTTAACAGATTTAATTAAATTTCACTTGATTCACTTCATTATTTCTATCTACTAAATAAATTTTGATGTGAAAAATGTTTAATTTCTGTTTGTTTTAGATTCTTATACATGTTATATCTACATGTAATGATGGTTTGTTTTTTGTTTTTACAGCTTGTGCGCCCCCTATTAACACTTCTCCACCAAAAGAACCAGAATTAATACAACAAGAAAACTCTGTTATACGTCAGCTATTAAGTACTCCTTCTTTATCAGTGAGGTTAAATATAGCAGGAAAAAATGGACCCGATGGTCCTGACGAGTTGTCACAACATTGTACACCATTCGTGTTATTAGAAAGACTGTCACCTAAAAAGTTAAGTTCACCAGTAAAAACCGAACTAATGAGTCCTGATATTTTGTCTCGGCAAACTCCAATGGTTTTATTGAACAGATTGGATTCTCAACTAACACCATCTAAATTGTGTTCCAAAGTAAAAACTGAGGCAGTGGACTTACAAATGTTATCACACCAGACACCAGTAGTATTATTAGACCGATTGGATCATCAGTTGTCACCTAAAAAGTCAAGTTTACAAGTGGAAACTGAACCAGTGGACTCACAAATGTTGTCACACCAGACACCTGTAGTATTATTAGACCGATTGGATCATCAGTTGTCACCTAAAAAGTCAAGTTTACAAGTGAAAACTGAACCAGCGGATCCTAATCTATTTTCTCAGCAAACTCCAGTGGATTTGTTGAACAGATTGGATTCTAACCATTCACCTACAAAATTGTGCTCGAAAGTGAAAACTGAACCAGTGGAACTGAATCTATTGTCTCGTCAAATGCCAGTGGTGTTGTTGGATAGATTGGATTCTCATCTAACACCTAGTAAATTGTGTGCAAAAGTAAAAACTGAACCAGAAAGTTTAGGTATTTTGGATCCGCATTGTACAGGAGAATTTCACATAGAAGTAATCAACAGAAGAGAACCTGAAGACTTGTTAGCACTTGAAAATATAACATATGATATAATAAAAAAAGAACCTGCCCTTACACCTGTCAAAAGTACAGGTAATACTACTGAAGTTATTAATCATATAACAACAGCAAATCAAGTCTCAAGTGAACCTTATTTGAAGTCATTAACTGAAGCTGGTTCCAAGTTTGTTCCATTATCAAGCCAAATCTCGACTGAACCCGAGATTCTTCACACAACTGAGATTATGCACGCACAAGTTGAAGGGTTTAAATCTGTAATAAGGACAAGTCAGAGCAAAGGTAAACAGCCTGTGGTTCTGCTGGAGCGTCTTGATTCTACGGTACATTTATGCCTTATTCTTATTGTCTTATAGCTTATATATATACATGTAATTAAATCATTGATGTTGCATATTTTATAGAAGTCGGCCTCTTAAATAGCGTTTTACAATCATTGATTGAATCAAAGAGCTAGGGTTTGGTTTATCCTGATTTTTAGTTTGTATCTACAGTACCTATGTGTTGATGTTGTACACTTTTTGTGCAATGTGCACACATATATGTGTGATATAATAATGATAATGTAATTTCAATATTGAATTTTTCCAAACAAATTTTGAAGTAGATTAGCAATTGTTCAAATTTCATTTCAAACATAACAGCTTTATTTCATTGTTCATTATAGATGTTACAAGCCTACTACAAAGAATTGGGTAAGTATTCATTTGTTCTTTATCTTTTTTTCATGCATCGCTTATGATTACATGTATAACTGATGTACAATTACTGAATAAAAGTGACTACTTTAAACAAAGTGCCCTCATGTGTAATTAAGCTTATTTAGTTAAGTATGACAAATATTAAAGTATAAAATATTACTGTATATATAATCATTGTCTCTTTTGTAGGTGGACATTATTTGTTTCTGAATGATAGTTGATTTAAAAAGAATTTGAGTACAAATAACATACGTATATATATACAGTGTCATTTTAGTTTAGGTAAATTAGAAACTCAGTAATTGGTAGTCATCTTAATACACAATTAATTACACATTTACATATATACATACTTTGATGTTAAATACATATACCAATTACATATTTTCTTCGGATAGGCGAAGAACCGCCAGTTTTGAAAACAAAGCGTAGAGCAAGAAGTAAAAAGAGAAAAGAAAGTGTCTTGGATGAATATGCATCCACACACCGTGCCAAGGTAATCTTTAAAAAAAAAGATACTGGTAGATTATTTTGGTCAAATGCATATGGTAGTAATTTGTCTTCCTTTAGTTGTTATTATGTCTCTCCTTCACCCATTTGAGATATGTGAATGAAACTTGGAACATATATATATATATATGTTTACCATGTAAAGGCATACTGTGATATACATGTATCAGAGAAAGGTCACTGTGACATTAAGGAACTAGCTAGGTCAAGGTTTTAAGTCCATCTGAATCAAAGGTCCAAGGTGGACTTTTCCTATACAAATCCTGTCCGTTGTCGTCGTTAACTTTTCACATTTTCGACTTCTTCTCCTAAACTTATCCAAACTTGGTAGGAAGTATCCCTAGGGAAAGGGGATTCAGATTTGTTCAAATGAAGGTGGCCCAGGGGACACCACAAGGGGGCCAAAAGGGGGAAAATTTGACAAAACTTCAAAAATCTTCTAATAAACTAGAAGGTCTAGAGCTTAATGTTTTGGTGTGTAGTACCTTTAGGGCATGGAGAACCTTTGTTCAAAGCATGACCCTGGGGTCAAAAATACGTTACATGTATATTTTTGGGTAAAAGTTCAACACTATGGCAAATGGTTAACTTTGCACATTTTCGACATCTAGTACAAAACTTCTGGACAAATTTCATCCAAACTTGATAGAAGTCATCCCTAGGTAAGGGGTTCAGATTTGTTAAGATGTTTAGGTTTGGCTCCCAGGGGCACCTTTTTGGGGGGCCCAAATGGGGAAAATTTAACAAAATGTCCAAAATCTTCCTCTGATAAACTAGATGGCCTAGAGCTTAATGCTTTGGTATGTAGTAACTTTAGGGCATGGAGAACCAAGTTTGTTCAAGGTGTGACCCTTGGGGTCAAAAATAGGTTATGCGTTTTTTGGTCAAAGTTCAATACTATATATATATATATATATAATATATAGCAATTAAATATGTTAACTTCTCACATTTTTTACTTCTTGTCCTAAACCAATGGACCTATTTCTTCCAAAAAAGGGAAATATCCCTAGGGGAAGTGGAATCAGATTTGTTTAAATGTAAGGGCTTGGCCCCCAGGGGGCTCCACTAGGGGGCCAAAAGGGGGAAAATGTGGTAAAATTTCAAAAATCTTTTCCTGATAATCTAGAAGGCCTGGAGCTTAATTTGTTGGTATGTAGTAACTTTAGGGCATGGAGAACCATGTTTGTTCAAGGCCTGACCCTTCGGCTAAAATGGGTCACACGTTTTTTGGTTAAAGTTCGAATTCAACACTATGGCAAATATGCTAACTTTTCACATTTTCGACTTCTAGTCCAAAACTATTGAACCAATTTCACCCAGACTTGGTTGAAGGGATCCTTAGTGGAAGGGGGTTCAGATTTTTTCAAATGAAGGGTTTAGGCCCCTAGGGGGCACCTTTTTGGGGCCATATGGGGGGAAAATTGACAGAATTTCAAAAATCTTCTTGTAAACTTGAAGGCCTCTAGTGCTCAATGTTTTGTTATGTAATTACTTAAGGGCATGGAAAACAAAGTTTGTTTAAGGCATGACACTGGGATCAAAAGTATTCAAATGCAAATCTTTAACATGCTTTTGGCCTATTTCAACCAGATGGACGTTAAGGCCTGATGGGCCTCTTGTTCACAATTCGTCTTATAATTCATGTTCAGACCATATCATATATAATACGTATACTGTGACCTTCAGGAACTAGGTCAAGATCATTCACCATACTCCGGACCATAACTTCCTACCGGTTTGAGCTATATGAATAAAACTTGGAACATATATCAACTGAATGAACAGTGTAAAGGTGGAGTGTTACACATCAAAACTAGGTCACTATAACCTTCAAGACCTAGGTCAAGGTCATTTATAATATTGTTCCAATGAATCAAATTCCTTATGAGGGAAAGTGATTCTTGTTTGTTCAAATGATGGATCTTTGCCCACACAGGGTACCAGAAGGGGCCAAAATGGGGAAAGTTTTACAGTATGTTAATGATTGCAAATAACCAGGTGGATATTAAGGTCCAATAGGCCTAGTATTGAATAAAGATTTTTATTGAAAAACAAATATGTCTTCTTCTTCCAGGTGAGTAAGAGGAATCTGAACACTGGACATATGGAAGATAAGGGTGTAGATAAAGGTAAGTTAAATTCATTAGGACACCGTGCCGGCTCTTTGATTGCTGTTTGCTTAGATGCAACCATAGGGATGTTAAGATCGCATGGACTTAATGATTCAGTTTGTGCCATTAAAATTATTTACTTATTTATCACATTTGAATTAATGAAAAACTTTGAACTGACCTAAAAATAAAGAACATTATCATTAATTAGAGATACTAAGGGTTGATCTTATAATTTAATCTAGATAACACACCATAAGCATTATTCTTTTCAAGGACATGGACATGAATGTTTAAAACGTTCTCAGTAATATAGATTGATACACTGCTATATTTCAGATAATGGCAGTGCTGTGAGAAACAGTGACATCAAAGACCAAATGATGGATATTGACCCTCCACAGCTTGAGAAACAGGGGCCACTGCCAGCCAATTCTTGTCAGGTTAATCAGTCTGGATTACAAACAGGTCCTCCCCAAATAGATCATATAACTCCTCGGGTAGATAGCTCACCTGTACAATCCAAGGCAATCAAACCTGTAGAAAGAACAAATTTATTTAGTAAGTTTAGTGCACATGAACCAAGCAATGTTTCATCATCGTCATCACCAGGTCAAGTTAAGGGTCAACCTACAGCTATCGCCATGGTGCATGAGCCAATAAATGTGAACATAAAATTAGAGATTGCAGAAGCGAAGAGTGTTGCAGATTTCCTGTTTAAGTGTTGGATCTGTGAAAAAGGGTTTAATAAAGAGGTTATATTGAAGGCTCACTTGATAGAACATGAGGAGGAATTTTGTAGTGACAACGACTCCGATTCAGAGACAGTTTTACCCGAGAATTCTGAAACAGGGGGTCCGAAAATTAAATCTCCAGAGAAAGGTTCACTCAAGGAATCAAAAACAGTTGTGACTGTACAAGAAAATTGTCCAGACATAGCTTCAAGAAAGGAGTCGAGCACGGGCGCTCAGAAAGTTTTGGGTTGTTCAGATGATGTTTCTCTACAAACATGTAAGACAGGAACTCAAAAAAATCAATGTCCAGATAAAATTTCTCTCAAGGCGTCTGCCAGAAGTTCTGGAAAAGATAGTTCAGAAAAAGTCTGGGACAAAGCGACTAGCATTAGGGCTCAGAAAGTTTTGGGTTCAGATAATATATCCCACAAGAAGTCCAACACAGGGGCTCAAAAGATTCATGGTCTAGACAAAAGTTTCCCCAAAGGTCCAAGCACAGGCACTTTAAAAGGTACTTGTCAGGACAAAGTTTCCCTCAAGGCATCTAGCACCAAGACTGGGGAAGTTTGTGGTACAGAAACTGTTTCTCACAAAGACTTTAGTAAAGGACCTTGTAAAAGCCAATGTACAGACACCGAAATTTCCAACAGACCGCATGATAAAGAGAAACCAAAAGCACAGGAATCTCTCCCTGATAACTTCATTTGTGGCATCTGTAGGAAAGTATTTGACACTGAGAAAAATCTAACCATTCATTTGACTATCCACCGAAATACACTACCTACCCAGGCTCCATCTCCAACATTTATTGAACCAATACACCCGTATATTTGTGGCATATGCAAAAAAAGCTTCGAGAAGGAGAAAGGTTTAAAGATGCACTTCATGCTTCACGAGAAAGAATTACGAGACCAGAATGGCATATCAACAGTAAACGTTCCTGAATATGTTTGTGGTATCTGCACTAGAAGTTTTGAAAGTGAAAGTATCCTTACCTCCCATATCATTGCTCATAATGACGTTAAAAGCGGTGGGGTAGTGGAAGAAAATGCATATCCGTACATATGTGGTTTGTGCAAAAAGGGCTTCTATATAGAAATAAACCTCACCCAACATCTGTTAAAGCATGAACGAAAGGCTGAAAGAGCAAAAGCGAAAGCTTTAGCGGGATTAACTACTTCTACAGTGTCAGCAAAAGATAAGGACACATCAAACAGTGATAAAAGTAAAATGGTCAAGAATACATCAAAAGTGCCTATTTTTCCAAAGTCTGATTCAATTCCTCCATCAAAAGATAGGAATGTAAGAAACACTAAGGATCCACATTATGAACCAAATTCTGATTCAAGTGATGATGATTCAGATATTGATGATCCATCGTATATACCCTCTAAAGGTAAATCTAAGGTGGCACCTGAAAAAAGGACCAGAACAGTTCCTGATAAACAACTGTCTGCTACAGAAAAACAAAAAGCTGACTCGACATCTGAAGTTGAAACTACAAGTGATAAGAATTATGTTTGTGGTCTGTGTAAAAAGGGATTTATCAGTGTGCTTGAACTTAAGACACATCTGATAAGTCACGCTGAAATATTTCAATCATGTGAAGAAAATTGAAAAAGAAAAAAATTAATATCTAAATATATTTTACAAAATAGAATTACCGATATTCTTTAAAAATATGATTTTTCTTGTTCTAAAATGTCAAGAATTAATATCGGTTCCTCAACGAGTTACGATTGGATACCGGCAAGCCTCGGTTCTTTGTAAAATCTGAAAATTAACTAACTCGAGTGAGATATGAACCCGATATCCAATCGTAACAAGTTGTGGTGCCGTTTACTCCTTAGATTTTCTGTCAGTAAACATATCGCTTGTTGATATTTGGTGGACGAAGTCTGCATATGCATACAAGACAAATGGTTATCTCGATTCAGGCACTAACAAGAAATAAGAAATAGTCGTTTTCATTGCTGTGTTTGAAAATATAAACTCAAGATTTAAATTCTTCAGATTATAGGTAAATATACCCTTTTAAAGAAAGAACTATATCGGCTGCAAGCGTAGAGACGGTGTAAATCATTCATGTGAGAGGTCACAGTATTGTGACGTCATTTCTATTCAGCTTTCAACCAATAGGAACAGCGCAGTGTTATCTTACATGTGGGATAAATGTATAAAACCAGCCTCTCCTGAGTGACGTAACCTATATAGATCATAGGAGAATATACATTACTAAATTGATTTTGAAGAACCATTTACTCATCCATATGTTAGAGGTTGTTTATATTGTAAGCATTTTTTGATAACAGTAGTAATTCTTTTTTATTACTGACCAAAAATAAAATTGAAGATACATAATTTGTACCAGTATATAGCTGTGGCATCTCAATCCATTAGTAGATGAGTTTTTTTTGTCTTTTCGGCATGATGGGTTTAGTTTTATTGACTTGAATATTTATTAATCCATTTTTGTATGCACATGCTGATTCCCTATCAGGAGTGGAAGAGCCTTGCTGATTTGGGGTGCATATATAGGTCAAAGGTCAAGGCCACTGTCACTAGAAATAGAAATATGTATTTCAGTTTATTATTGCACAATATCTTTTGTTTCAGAAGTTGAAATTTGGTTTCATTTTGCATAACGAAATTCAGAAAAATGCATTAATTTTTGAGTTCATTTGGTCAAAAGTCACCATTACAATAAGTAGAAATATGGACTTGAGTTTGTTTCTGGGCACTATCTTTAGTACCTTTGATTTAATAAAAGTCTATTTTCATACATTGGTTCCCCTTTTATAGAAAAAATAACACTTATGATTTTGAAGTTAAACGATACAGTTCGCTGGTACTAAAAAAGATATTGGTATATGAAATGGAGTTCCTTTTGAATGATATCTTTACTTCTAGCTTAGGAAGAACCCTTTTTTGGGTGTATATATAGATGAAATATTAAAGTAAGTGTTACCAGAAAAAAGAAATATGTATATTGTATATTTGGGTCATGTGAAAGACTGAATACATTTAATCCTGTGACTCTATTTTGATGTGACAAAAACTTCTGATTGCACAGTTCTATTATTATTTTTTTTAATGACTTCCATGAGCGTGAAGTACATGTATGCTGTAATTACCATAAATTTTACATGTTTGGAAGACTTATGTATTACTATATAGCTATTACACTGCGAGTATTATTTATAGCGCTGTGGGTAATATTAACAGTGCTGCAGCTGGCTCCGCCACATGAAAATTCCTGGGGAAAAAACTGCATGATATTGTTAGTTTAAATTTGTGTGTTGGATTTGATTTAACAAATTAATTCTCTATAAGAAAGGATAAACCTTTTATATGTGTATTTTGTAACCTTTTACATATGTATTTTTGATTGTTTATGTAATATTTCAATGCATAAGGTTATACTCCAGCTGTGTTGAAAATCTTATTATCGCTTAATTATCTGGAATGTTAATTACTAAAAGCATATACATGTATTAGAACATACACTGTAAGACCTGTACCGAGTCATTTTAGGGGTCTATGATAGGATTTTCATCTGGCATCACCTGGCATTATTCAATTTTATATAACATATATGTACATGTATTAGTGAGATACTTAAAATGTCCCTCTTCATAATGACAACTGTTAACGTACAAATTTTATAGGTGATCTTATTTTAGTGCTTTTTGCACTGACATGTATTAAAGCACTGATTTATGTACAGTGCTAATATTAAACATATAGATTTAATGAAAACATTAATGTAGGCCTACGTACACTACTTTCTGATTGTGCATATATGTCTTGCATAGGCTGTGGGCTAAAATATGTCTGCGCCAATATAAGTACGTTTTTAAGAAATTTCGCCATTCATGCTTAATTTGCGACAGTACATTGTTGTTCATAACGCATGAATAACGAAAAACAGTAATGCTAGAAATATTTCTTGTATAACATTCTTTATTAATACTTTTTAGTCCATCTGGACCAAAGGTCCAAGGTGGACTTTTCTCATACTAATCCCGTCCGTCGTCCGTCCGTCCGTCG
>JAUMGZ010204239.1:0-12352 GCA_032359645.1 Pododesmus macrochisma | reverse complement strand
CTGATAAAGATAAAAGAAATAAAACAGACAAACACAATTTTTTAAACTACAATATAATGAAAATTGTTAGATCACAACCAGTTAGTTGGTAAAATAAATTTTGTTAAACCTACAATGAGTTCGCTACACTTTAAGAGACATGGTTTTGGAACTACAGATTGTTATAGCGAATTCTCAGGCATGCGTAGTTCTTGAATCAGTATAATAAAACAGTTATTGAATGTATTTTCGTGATATAGCAAATTAATGGAACCCCTCACCAACAACTATCTACCTCGGCTTCGCCTCGGGTAATAGATGTTGTCTCGGGTTCCAATACATTTGCTATTTCCCTCAAACCCATTCAATAACTGCATAATATTTCCTTGTATATTCATGATGGATTTCCTTCCTTTGCAACTGATTTCGGTGTGCTTTGAAAAATAGCATAAGTTAATAAACTTAATTCACGAGATATGCGTTTGTCATATCTAGCGGTTTTTTTTAACGAATGTTAACAAGAGAAATTATTGTTACCACCGAACATTTACTGATTTATCAAAAAGTAAAGTCCGCCAATGCAAACTTCTGGCTACCTACGATCCTGTGATTTGTCTATTTGTCCACGTTTTCTTCCCGAATCTGTGGAGGCCTTCGGTCGCCTGCACTTCCGATTCTCCGTGTTTGTTTTTCTTACTCGATTTTTTAAAAACTCTTCTCCTGTTATAACTCTGCTGTTGGAGACTTTTTAATGGTTGTATTAAAGGAAGTTTATAACTTTACATACACGACAAAGTTCTAAACTATTTTTAAAGAATCTTCACATTTTCTTATATGTCTACTGGTTATAAAGTTCACAATACCTGGCGCATGACTATAGTGTTCACTTAGTTATTGACCTTGAGAAAGTTTGATTATTAGATATGATCTAAAATTCTGATCTGTCCAAAGGAATACAAATTTTTTTCATTACATAAGCGTTAAAGATCTTAATGAAATTAAATAAAAAGCAGTTTAATATTAAAAAATGGACTTGCTGCTCAAAGGACAAAGAAAACTAGGACATATCTGGATCAGTGTAGAAATCTTTACAGTAAAATATCTCTCGTCTTCCTTTGAACTTCTCCAACCTACTTTAATCACTTAAGTATTGAACTGTAAGCAATTCAGTATTCATATTTACCATTTTATATCCCAATGTAACAAACTAAACGGTAAAATATATGAGAAACTAAACGATAAGCAATGAGTGACGGCATTCATAGGCGATATGAATGCCAACTGATTTCGGTTGGGATATATAGTGGCATTGCCATGCAATGGTAAATATATGAGTATGAAGAGTACGCAGTCTTACAAGCATGAACGAGTAAGAAAAAAACTTATATGATCAATAGCAAGATGCGGGTATCCGGTTGTTTAGTTTTTTTATTTTGTTTGATGGGATATAACACCTTCAACACTTTCCATGTCGTAGTGTGGGCGGTAAGTTATTGTCTGTGTTAATTCATGTATTAAAAGTACTTTAGTACTTGGACGACTTGCTACTGACAAATTTTCACGGATTGAACGTATATGCTATATGGGCAATTGTTTGTAAAATGTTGCAGTTGTGTAGGTTCACATGTGATCACATTATTACCTTTGTTCATATACATGTATTCATATAGTTTAAAAAGCAGCATTTTTATCTGTTAACTTCCTATACACATAAGAGCACATTTCAATAAAATGAATCAGATTATCATGTGCAAAGAATTTTCAAAAATACATTATTAGTCAATTGTCTGAAGGTTAGTTGTTCAGCCCGTAGCTGTAAACTGAATATATATGTCCAAAGCAATAATCAAATAAGATATCTTTTGTGTCGACCGATACATTGCAAATTTGGTGTATATAACCGTGTAGATAAGAACTCTTCTTCAACCAATATAAAGGTTAATCTTATGTCAGTGTTGACACTGTCTCATTTGAAATATGTTTAGATATACTAGTTGCAAGTTTTGATATACTTCAGAAAAGAATTTAAAGTAAAAACCATAAAGCACGTCTTTTTTTAAATAAATTATTCTAAGATGTAAGAAAGAAGGGCTCACGGTTTGACAATATTTGTGCATTTCTCTTGGTTTAATATTAAAATACCTTATCCCCCCGTCCCGTCCCACCCAAACTCGAAGAGTATTTGAAACAATTTAGTGTGTATTGTTTTGGTCAAACGATCCAAGGATAAACATTTTCTTACAAATGAGATTTTTCAAATATTTTAAATCGTTTACCTACCTTTGTTTTCATTCTCCAAAGGAAGTGCATTGCCAGTGTTTAACTGTTGACAAACCATCACCACGGTAACGGCAAAGATAAACCATGTTGAAGTTCCCGCCATCGAGCCAACCAGTGCCTTGTTCTTCAGCACCGTAGAAGCCACTGATCTTAACTTGAGCGACTTTTTACTTTTTATAACCCGGCTAGGTAGACCCAACTTCAAGATAAATGACACGAGAAGTTGATGCCAGTAACGCCCACAAGACTAGCCTTGATTGTATTCACAGGTTGAGTAAGCATAATGCAGTCCATCAATTCAGGTACATTAATCTCATTCGTAATTTATACAGAGTCTTGGTTCACATGAAATGTACAAAAAAGTCTTTAAAACTAAAAATGGTAATACCGCGGCAGTTTTGTCCTTTATTAAGATACAGAATGAAAATCAATTTGCATATTCAATTTAATTTCATCAGAAGTGCAAAATGCGTGTGAGTGTTATACATACCTAATTATTTTTCAGACGTTTCTATATTTCATGTATTAAATCTCTAACGTTCTATGATGCAAAGATACATGATATGTGGTCTAAAGTATCTATCAATCTTGACGTGTACTCTCTAGCTGAAGAGAGTCATTGTAGTGTTTATATAAGGTTTTTGGATTTAGTTTTATTGAAAAAGACCTTTTTAACAATAAAAAAGAACCTTCAAAAATAGTTTCCAAACTGGTTGACGCAGCGGAGTGTAGTTTACTGAATGGAGCGTAGATCATGATATGGTGTTAACCAGATTGGTGTTTAGTGTTCAGCATTATTATTGCTTACTAAAACTACATAAAAATCAAAAGGGTTGCCATACACCAGAATGACACTGAGGCATTTCTGAGGGTTACACGTGTGTAGCAGGAAACGCTTACCATATCGCGAGTTCCGGGTTTCGCTTCAGTTTTTAAATAGAAGTTCGTGATGTTTCCTTTTTTTAGTAAATAAATGTATATTTGAATATTTTTTCTGTGTGCGTACCACGTTTTCCTTTTGTTGCCCATGTCCACGAACTTACGGCTTTAGAATATCGTCTTTGTTTTTTCGAATTTACTACTTAATGCAGTTGTGATAGTTTCAACGTTTGTTTGAACGTTGGTTGAGCCAAAAGTAGGACAATAACTACACCTTAACGGTACTAGGAATATGGCATTGTCAAAAAAGGAATTTTCAACGTATTCCTCTGGACAGATGCTGGGACAACGTAATCCTTGTTAGCAGACTTGACGAACAGATGAAAAATACTATTTTTTGTAGAAAGTTTAATATAATAAAAAGGCAAATTGACTTTCTAATATACCAAAAGGGCCGAAATGCTCATCAGTTAAACACATCAGTGTAGAATACAGGTAAGAATGAAAACGTATTCTCTTTGGTACTTAACTCATTAGTGACAAGGAAAACGTTATGGTACCTGGAACGAAGGTCCACTCAACAACGTCTTTCGTTCTGTTGATTCCACTCATACTGCTTACTACACAGAAAGGATCAGTCTCAGGAGTACAGTAACCCTTAGGGCTAGGCCACCAGATGAAGTGACAAACCCTGTGAAAAAATACACAATTGCAAACTAGAGCGGCCAACCACCAATAAACATTATATAATTATACAAAAGACAACAAACAAACTTATTTTGCGAGAGGACCTCGTCTAAGATTCCAGGCCTAGCTACAAACAAAACGCTATTAACGGACGCTGAAGATTGTTTGTTTGTTTAATTAGGGCTTAGCGTCACTTCCAGTGTATTTCACCGATATCGTGACAAAAGACCAAAGGAGAAACCCAAAATGTAGGGCAGGAAGAAAAGCGGCGACAGAAATCAAAGTAATAAGGATAGTACAGTTAGAAGGACGAGCCCATGCAACGGCGTTTCCGCCTACTCTTTTATCGAATGTTACATGGAGATCTTGATCGTGCCAGCTTAGCGTACCCTTCGAAGGACGTGCTGATCTTTGCCTGGCCTCTATCCTTCAAATTGTCTGATTTGGGTGATCCTACGAGGAACACAAGTTCCGTCAGCATAGCTCTCAAGGTCATGAAAACACTGAAACCTCCCGACCACGATAAGACGTCGTGCACTGGGAAGAAAAGTAATTTACAGTAGACAATACCTCAAGACCAGGGGGAACCAAGGGTGGATCGATTGGGTAGGAGATCCTGGTATTTTGGACATATAACATCCTAATATTACTATATAAATGGCTTATTCTACAATTAAGGCGTATTTATCACATCTCAACAAAACTAGAAGACAAAAACGGTATGAGTGGAATCATCAGAACAAGAGATATTGACAAAACTAACAATAACTACATAAAACAGTTAAGCACCCGGATGTACGGAATTCAATTTACATCGCAACAATCTTCAAGATAAGCACCATGCGGACCGACTTAGTACGGTCACCCAGCACGAAACCAGGCGGTGTGGTTAAACCGGTTAATGAGGCATCAACCTTCCCACTAACGCATGAGACTAGAATTCTTAAGTATAGACATACATTTATTAATTTTTTATAAATAAATTTTATGGCGCTATTAGTCATTTCAACAATTAACCGCCCACATCTGTTGTCCATACAAATCTAAAAAACAGTATGATTGGAATCAACAGAACGAGAGACATTGACAAACAAACATTACCTTGACCCCGTGACCTTGACCTTGACCCCAATTTTGGTACGCGACACTCCGCCTTCCCAAGTTGTACCTTTGTACTAAGTTTGAGGTTGCTGCGTAATATAGTGCGATAGGAACGGCCCGGACAAGATCTGAGTGGACGGAAAGACGGACGAACGGAAAGACGAGGCGCAAACCTATAGTTCCCTCCTGTTCCCGGTGGGGGACTTATGAAAGCTAGGGAGCCAAAAGAGTATGGATACAGGAGATTCTAAAGTTTCGGACAATACCCATAACCGACCAATATTTTAAAAATCCCCTTGTTCGCAATATAGATGTATGTACAGCCAAAATAGGAACTGTCAATGCATTCCTTTTAAACAGCTGTAAAGATGAAGTAAATATTACATTAGTATATTAAATTTAGTATAATCAAGAGACAGACAGACATGCTCACTGATCTATTTTTTTTAAAAAAGCCAAATTTCAAGTTTTACACTCCTTGGTATTTTAAAAACTAACTTATGCGTTATGAATTTTTTAGCACTTGTTTATTAAAAGAATAAGATAAATATGATATAAATTATGATGCTAACTTGGTGCTGGAATCGTACGGCCATTTGGAACTAATTATAGATGATTTGTCAATGATAATTTTCCTTTTGACCTAAACTAAGAATACAAAAATGCAATTTGAAACATGCCTCCAATAAATATGATATTTATAAGAGGAAAGAGCCAATACTCTGTGTGAGACAAGAAGATCTATGAAGATCAATTCTCAGGAATTTTTAAAGTCTAAAAATTAACTAACATTGCGTTTTTACTGTTACATAATAGATAAAAAAAAGTTTTGATTCGTTATTACTGTCCACAAAAGTTTACTAAGGTAGTTGAGTTTAACTAGATAACAATTAGATATAAACGAGTGTTGTCCAAATGAACTGATTTACTAATCAGGATTCAGAATAAACCTTTCAATATGAGATGCATTGTACACGGCTGTTGTGCACGTCTATGACATTAGTTATAGTAAGTAGGTCAAAACTCTTTTTATGCTTTTGTTGACTTTGGTTTTTATACTCGCATTTTGTCCAAGCTCATGCGTGAATGTCTAATCAAGCATTTCATCTATATAATGTAATCACGGTACGGTAGAATGGACCTACGTGACGTAGTTAACGTATTATTGTACTTAACATACGCAACTTGAATACAAAGTTTGCAATTGAAAATGTAATTTATTTGAATTAGTTTGATTTGCTTTGCGGTTATGGCACTTATAATGCTTCATCTCATTGACTGAAAAGAGTTTCAGAAATCATAGCAATGCATGAATGCTATAAAAATACTATACAAGGTCATA
The DNA here is from genome assembly GCA_032359645.1 of Pododesmus macrochisma. Taxonomy (NCBI): domain Eukaryota; kingdom Metazoa; phylum Mollusca; class Bivalvia; order Pectinida; family Anomiidae; genus Pododesmus; species Pododesmus macrochisma. The sequence goes on along the minus strand of JAUMGZ010204239.1, from coordinate 6,084 downwards.
ACGGGCTTACAAAACAGCAATCTTACTAGTTGTTATTCAAAAATATGAGGCTAAAATAGCACAAGACTCTACACGAAAAGGCCAGGGATTACAAAAAAAAATCAAAAGTACAACATTTTAGGAAAGCGGACTGGATTCAAAAGAAAGAAAATTTTTAAAGAAAGAGTATGAACAGATGAGTCTTGAATAAAACAGGATGAGTGGAATCAACAGAACGAGAGACACTGGCAAAATAAAAATTACCGCACTAAACAATACATCACCTGAATAAATAGTTCACTAACTACTGAAAATAAAGGGCTAGGAAGCTAGAACAGAGACGTCATAATCTTAAATTATGACGCAAACTAAATGATCGACGAAAAAAAAGTTCACACTAAAATAACAAAAAATATGCTATTATTAAATGAATATTTATAAAAGGAAGAACCGACACTCCGTATGAGGGACCCTCGTCCCGTTTCCGAGGTTGAGCTATAAAGGGACCAAAACACACCCTAGCAGAAAAATGAAAATAGCTTTGTCAAAAATTAAGGTGAACACAATACTAGCTAGCTGAAATTACGTATCTTTTTGTAGTAATAAAAATGATTTATCATATAATCAAAGACAGACGGACGGACGGGCGGACTGGTTTACCGATTTACTTACAATTCAGAGAAAAAGGAGTCGAAATGGTTATCACTCAAGCGCAAAAATGTAGAATTCAAGCAAATAAAATAAGTAAATAAAAGCAAATGAAAATAACTATACGACTGGGAGTATGTTATAGAAACACGAAAGAGTGTTGCATTTATACAAGTGCAAATATTAAGGTTCTTTGATTGTAACGCTGAATTTGAGCTGCATAATTCAAAAAAGAATGTAACGTTTGATAAGGCGCCACTATTCACATAAAGTTAAGGCATTTATGAACTCACAAAAATGAACTTATGGACCACAACTATAAAAGTTGATAAGTATGCTATTTAGCTAACATAGAAAAGAAAACCTCTTTGTATATAAATATTGAAATAAATCGAAAAAAGTTTGAACAGTTTAATTAGACTTAAAAATGTATGAATGAATTGAAATTGAAAGTCAAATCAATTTCGTAAAAGATATGCATGCAATGCATAATGAAGTTGCGAACTTTAAATAACATTATCAAAAGCTTCGGGCAATGCCCTCGTCAACACCTCAAAGGATCGATGTTAAGCGTGTATGATATATACGTATACACACATTGATTGATACGTAATATGACTTATATCACTGTTCATCGACTTAAGATTGGCAAATGCATAAAAACGGTAAATGAAAAAGCGTAAATAGATCTGAAATGTGACATATAGGTCAATTCACGTCGTTGTCAATAGATTATTTAGTTTCCTGCAATAGTAAGCTTTTGAAAAGAAAAAGAAATGTTGTGTCACATTTTGGAACATGTTTATTTGCTACGTGAAATTAGAAACGTTTGTGTATATACTCAGATTTTTTTTTTATTTAAACATCGAAGATAAAACTTCAATGTGACAACGATAGAGAGAGAGAGAGAGAGAGAGAGAGAGAGAGGAGGGAGGGGGTTAACACCGTACGACACTCATTTTTAGACATGTGCATGCTTTAAAAACCCAAACATATAAAGTGAATTAACAAAACAAAAGACATTGGACATTGACCAAAAATAAAAACAATAACTAACAAAACAAGAAACGGAAACGAAGCAAATAAAAATGACTGTAATATGTAAAAAGATTGAAGGGGAATTAATTCTTTGTTACCATTAACAATAAAACATGAACGGGAACAGTTTAGAATCATATATTCATGAGAGTACAACATGAAATGAATTCAAGACAGATTAAAACTAAATATATTACAACCACCTTTTTACAATATCGCCATACAGCTTAAGTTCGCTTTGTTGTTGCTGTTTTACCGTCGGCGAGTACATAATTGCTTATCAATGTGACTATATGAATAAACCATATGTGGACTTAAAGAATCCACCATATGTTAGCCATTGATGTCTGCTTTGCACTGCTTGCATGGCTACGTCCAAATTTCGTATTCCTAATTGTTATTTGTAAATAGATTGATACGTTTTACTCTTTTAGATTTTTTTACAATGGATGAGAACGACTGATTGTTGAAATTCTTGACAGCACCATGAAGTGTATGTATTAATAGTTAGTCTTAAATGTATGTCTATACTTAACACTTCTAGTCTCATACGGAAAGTAGGAAGGTTAATGCCTCATAAATCGGCTTAATTACGCCACTCGGTTTGTGCTGAGTGACTTTCCTAAGTCAATCCGCATGGATAACTTGTCTGGAGGATTTGTTGTGAGTCATGTTGTGACACATGTGTATCTGGAAACGCTTACCATATCGCGAGCACCTGGTTCCGCTTCTAGTTTTTTAATAGAAGTTCGTGATGTTTCCATTTCCATTTGTAGTTAACAAACGTATATTTAGTTCATTTCTCTGTGTGCGTCTAACGTTTTCCTTTTATTTGCAAATGTCCATGAACTTTTTCGAGTTTACTACTTTGATTCCTTTTTTGTGCCGAGTTGTTTGATACAACTGTTGTTTGTTTGTCAATGTCATTTATTTCGTTGAACTGAGGTATCAGTGTAGTTTTTAAAGTTATAACTTGAATTAATATAATTTAGTTTAGTCTCTGTCTTGTCAGTGATTATACATGTACGCTTTTAATAATGATTTGCTTTATTTTATGGAATGTCTCATGTTACTAGTTCATTCTGGTTGTGACTTATTGATGAAGCTATTGATTGTTTGTCAATAACCTTTGTTCTGTTGATCCTATTTCTTCTTGCTTTATTAAATGAGTACCGTGTTATTTTATTGAATGAAATAGCAAACATATTAGACGTTTCTCTGGAACGGATGTGGATCACACAACTTTTTAAATGAGGAAAATAAATAAAAATATCAGTCTTTTCGTTGGATTTAAGCTCTATGGTATAAGAGATACCACTACACACATGGACATATATATTCCTGATCATTTCCCTTATAATTGTAAGCGAGATCAGCTGATTATAGCATTTTGACAGCTTTGACAATTTAAAAGTTGCCATATACCTAAATGACATGGAAATATCGCGGCGCGTGACACATGCGTAACAGGAAATGCCTAATCGACCACGAGCGCCTCTTTTCCCATCCATTATTTTGGATAGAAGATTGAAATGTTTCCTTTTTGAGTTAATAATTGTATTTTTTTTTTCTGCATGCGTCCCACTTTTTTCCTTTTATTTGCTTATGTCCACGGACTAAAAGCTGCGGAATATTGTTTTGGTTTTTCGTACTTAATTTTTTTATATGCTGATATAATCAAATTCAACAAAATTAATTTTTCTTAATCTCTAGTATGATGCATAATCTGACCTGATTTTAAATTCCTTTATTTTCAAGTTTAATAGTATCAATTGTAATCAACATACATGAAGCGCATGTTATAAAGAATATTTTGTTATATAATTTTCTTGAGTAGCCGTCAGGAAAGGAATGACATGTTGAGTACGACATTAGAGTGAATATTCAACAATTTTAATGAAATATAATTACTCATTATATTTTTTTGTATTACTTTAGTGATTGTGATTTTGAAGAAGGCGTTTTCTTAGAATCTACTTCTCCACTGTTTCCAAAGTGTGAACTGGAAGTACTTAATGGAGAAGAAAGTATCAACAGATGAAAAATTAGCCTCGAAAAGAAACAGGATCATACCAAAATTTGTATACTTAAACGGACCGCCATATGACGATATGATATCTAAAAAGAGCTGTGAGGTCTTGGGCCTTGCTACGATGAAGTTGAATAAATTTATTTTATAAAAACTAAGGTTTGAAAAATCATATTCATAGTTCTAGAATGAAAAACAGCGCTGCAAATGACAAAATAAAAACCAATGATGGAAAAAGTATTTCATGCTTGCATATATCTCAATTGAAATGTCAACACAGAACCTAGGCTTTCGTTTCAAAATTATTTTTCAAAAGGGAGCTGTTGTACTTTTCGACTTATTAATGCACCTTTTGAATGTATTTTTTAAAAGATTTGCGCCTTACGTAAATCTTAATTCCCAACGTCAGAAATCCTCAAAGAATACATTGAGATGGATAGTATTAGTCCAGTGACTTCGATACGTGTGTGAAATGCCAACACAATCCGGGGTGGTCTTTTGTACCATTTGTAAGACATTGAACTATTTTTGTTGATCTAGGGCGAGGAGAAGAAACCATTTTCACACACAAACATAAATAAAAGTGAAAGTACGTTGAAAATGAATACATATGTTAATTTACTGTTGTATTTCTATACATATAAGTTAATCAACCTTAAGTGCGTTACGTCTTTATATAATATTCTCATTAGAAAGATAACACGATATACTTATAAAGAACGTTCTATACAACTCTTTGTATCTTTTATGTTTAGTTACTGGTGTATACCTAATAAGATGTACTTTATTACGGTTTATTACGGAATACGGATTTTAGTTTCCCAATAGCTGTAATTAAGTTTGTGCCTTTTAATAAGTTACAATGCCATTGATTCATTGAAATGTTGTTGTAGTTCTTGGGTGTTCACGTTTTCAAACAAATTTCACACGCTTTGGGTCAACACTACAGACTACATGTAAATTGTAACGAAAAAACCCTTCACACAAACACGTATTTTGTAATTATATATACACATATGAAGAAATCAATTGACTTTGGAAGTTACCAAAAGTCTGAATACTCCTTTACTCGTTTAAATAGGTACACGACTAACAAATCATATATATTTGTACGCATGTGCAGAGTGTTTAAATTACGTCTTGGTTTTTAAAAACTAATTACCTTTTTATCGGAGGCATGATTCAGGTTGCATTTTTGTTTTTTTTCATAACGACGGCATTACATTAGGATACACAATTTTATAAATTTTATCAGTTTTAACATTCGTTCTATGAAGAAGACCTTTCAAAAGTTGTATTCATTTGATGTCACGTTTGTGTCGAATTTGAGTCGTCGATTAGTATACTGGCTGGCGTAAATTTGCCTCATTCAAAAAATGTTTTCTGGACGTTCGGCTCTTTTTTGATAAATGAATTCATTCGGATTGTTTTTGTGTGTGTGTGTGTGTGCTGCTACTCCTATTTCTTATGGTTATATTATCACCTTTAATATCAATCGATATTTTACCGATTGATTCGTAATCGTCAGCATGGGCTAACTCGAAGAGGACTATTTTCGATATATACCACTTAATGATGCCTGTTTGTTCACGACTTAATACAGGAAGAAGCTATATGAGATATGTGTTTTTTCGACTTTTGTGTCAATTCGTTTGCAATTATTTAATGTCAACACATAATGAAGGCGTGAGCCGAAAAATACTGCGTATAATTTTGAGTTCTATAATACTATTATTAATTTATTGATGTTTGTTATAAAACGCCAGTGCCTTACATAACATATACAGCTAAACGGGTTCCCAGTTGTGTCATACTGTGATGACGAAATCACACGGGATTTGAAGATAATTTGCATTAAATATTTAATTAGACAACTAGACATATTTTGTTTAACTGGACATAAAACTGAATATTTCTATAATAATGTTATATGTATTTTTTATATGACATATAATAATCACGAATAAAAAGGTCAAATCAAATCGAAAATGCATTCAAAATTTAACTACATCTTTTTAAAGTCGATGTGGCGGTGAGGAAACCACTACATTACGGTGAGCCGAAGATTGCGGGTTCTTATACCCACTTCGCCCTACCTTTATTTTTGTTAATACTTTTATTTCGAAACCTTATATTAGAATACAATATTAATTTAATTTATTTAACAAAATTTAGGGGCCATCCATAATTATAATTCTTTTTCCAAAGTCTGCAAACTGAATGCTAGGGGGAGGGGGTTTGTTTTTTCATTATTTTTTTGCACGCTTAAAATTCCGGATATCGCAACATTTCAAAATCTGAAATCTGTCTCCTTTTTATTTCCTATAGTGGTCTAAATCTCGTTCGCCAGAGCGTTGATGATGACCTTGTTTACATTATTGAGAAATGGC
>JAUMGZ010204238.1:6608-22969 GCA_032359645.1 Pododesmus macrochisma | reverse complement strand
CTCCGTTCGTAAAATTTTGATGTTCAGTATGACTCTGTGTGCTCTGTTTGTAAAATTTTGATGTTCATTATGACTCTTGCTCCGTTCGTAAAAGTCGATGTTCAGTATGACTCTGTGTGCTCCGTTCGTAAAATTTGATGTTCAGCATGACTCTGTGTGCTCCGTTTGTAAACTTCGATGTCCAGTATGAATCTGTGTGCTCCGTTCGTAAAAGCCGATGTTCAGTATGACTCTGTGTGCTCCGTTCGTAAAAGTCAATGTTCAGTATGACTCTGTGTGCTCCGTTCGTAAAATTGGATGTTCAGTATGACTCTGTGTGCTCCGTTTGTAAAAGTCGATGTCCAGTATGAATCTGTGTGCTCCGTTCGTTAAATTTGATGTCCAGTATGACTCTGTGTGCTCCGTTCGTAAACTTTGATGTTCATTATGACTCTGTGTGCTCCGTTCGTAAAATTCGATGTTCAATATGACTCTGTTTGCTCCAATCGTAAAATTCGATGTTAAGTATGACTCTGTGTGCTCCGTTCATAAAATTCGATGTTAATTATGACTCTGTGCACGTGTGCTCCGTTCGTACGGGGTAATACTGAACGTCGAATTTTAGATAGATTGTCAACAACCATTGGTCAATTTTCCACAAAACTTTATGTAAGATCTTCCTTACTTGAACGCCTTTCAGATTGTTTGACATTGCCGAACCCTGTCCAATATTGTGACCACAGCTTTCTGATTGTTTGGTACTTTTTTAACTACTTTTCAAGAACCACTGTATTCAGGTTTTCACAAAAGTTTATTTTGATGTTCCTTGCTTGTTCCCTTTAGATTTGTGTCTGTTATTTCCAAACTCCTTCCAATATGACCATCAGGTCTTTTGATTAACTGAGACCTTTTCAACTTCTTGTCAAGAACAGTTGACCAGATTTGTACGAAACTTGATGCAGATGTTCCTTGTATAACCCTTTACAGATTTGGACCTGATGTTTCGGAACTCCATCCATTATGGACGCCACAGTTTCTGATTAGTTGATACCTTTTTCGATTTCTTTCACGAAACAATTTGATGTAAATGTTCCTTCCGTGATCCCGTTTCAGGTTTGTGCCCGCCGTTAACAAACATACTAGTATGTAACATGTAATGACTTCTGATAGGCAGCGACCTTTTCGACTTCCTAATTGTCAAGAAACAATGGTAAGAATTTCACCAAATTTTATACAGAAAAAACGTATGTGGATATTCTTTGCATTGTCCCATTACATATCTGTGCCTAACCTTGCTGAACTTTGTCCAATATGGCCACCTCGGCTTCTGTTTGGCTGATACCTTTTCGACTTCTTGTCAAGAATCGTTGGTCAGATTTTCATAAATTTTAATGTAGATTTCCCTTGCCTGGTTGCCCTTCATATTGGGTTTCACATTGTCAAACTATCCAATTTGGTCACCGTGGTTTCTGATTGTGTTTGTGACCAATTTTAAACTTCTTGTCAAAAACAATTGGTCAGATTTTCACAAAGCTTTCTGTAGATTTTGTTTGCAAGATCCGCTTTTAGAATTCTTGTTGTAGTTGCACAACTTCAGTTTAGCTGTGACTTTTTTAGTTCTTATCAAGAACCATTCTTAAGAACATTAGGCAGATTTTCATGAAGCTTTATATAGATTCTTCTTGCATGGTCACAATGAAGTAATGGCAATATGTGAATGGCCAGTGCAGGACTAAATGTGCGTTAATCTTTAACCAAAGATAAATACCAGAGATCCTTGTTCGTGTTAACCATGAATCCAACCCATCAGGTTCAAAGTTTTTTATTTCACGTGGCTAACGCAATTACATTCGGAACCCTTTTTGGTTGCATGCCATACTTGCAAACTGAAACGGGCCAACAATAGATATAATATCCAAAAGAGACGATGTTGTCTGTTCTGTCCAAAATCAATCGGATTAAAATTAACTGAGATTTGGCTTCGTAAACTATGTACAATGTTGTTTATTGTATTGCAAAAAGAAAAATATTGCGTTCTGGTTGGTTTTTTTTCCTTGCCGGGATATAGGAGCTTATGTCCAGGTCTAAGTCAGGTGACATGAAAGCACGAGACAAAGTGCGTAGTATGTACCGTAAATAAGAAATTCAAAAGACATAAGTTCATGGACACGGTCAAATGAAAGGAAAATGGAGGGAACAACATCTTCGCTAGCCAACATATACGAATCACTTCCTTTCAGCAAATCAGTGAAACATAATGTAGCGAAACGTGGCTTGCGAAGATGAGGGAACAGAAATTTTTTTTACATGTATATGTAAATTCAAATATTCATCTATAAAAAGGAATCATCGCAAACTTCAATTAAAGACTAGGAACGAAACCAGGTGTCAACAAAGGAGTAAATGTCAAAAAGTTCCCTTCTATTTAGAGTTTAAATGTTTACATCAACTTGCGTATTTACTGTGAAATGTGCCTTCACGTTAAAATATGTAAATTCACGGTTGTTCTTTACTTTAAATATAAGAGAGATACATAAGTTGGTAAAACTTGTTCCTCTTGCTGTATTTTTGGATAATATGTTATTGTACTTTTATTGTTAAAATGGCAATTAAAGGCCTAATGTTTCCTACCACATCGCCATATGATACTTCCGCGTCTTTTCAATATTACAACCTTTTCAATACTGAAATAAGGTGCAGCATGGCCAATCAGTGAACTACGAAAAGTAACGCGACAAACATACGAAATAACAAAAACTATGCCAAAGTATATCCTTACAGGGTCGTAGTCTGCGGGGGTTCAAATTTTAAAATTTCCAAACAACGCAGTCCTTGTCAGTTGAGATAGTGCTTATTTCTTTGTTTAATTAGGGTTTATCGTCCCTACCAGAATTTTCATTGATGTCGGGACGAAAGATCAATTAGAAAAACACAGTGAAAGGACAGGAAAAGAATCGGCGACAAGAAAAAGAAAACAAAGAAATAGGGACACCCATGCAGCAGCGCTTATGCCCACTCATGTAGAGATTGTTTTCAATAATATCATTAAACATAATCAAAAGACTGACTGACTAAATTGAACTTGAATTTAATTATTAAAGGGTTTGTTTGTTTGTGTTAAGGGCTTATTGTCCGATCAACAGCTAAGGTCATTTACGGACGTGCCAGTTTTACTGGTGGAGGAAACCGGAGTACCCGGAGTAAACCACCGACCTTCGGCAAGTCACTGGCAACTTTCTCACAATAGGCCGCCCCGGACGGAGATAGAACCTAGGAGGTGAAAGGCTCTTATGATTACAAGTTGGCGACTTTAACCAGTAGGCCACCGCGGCCCACATAAAAATGTGGTGACCTGCAGAAAGACCATTTTTTAATTTAAGTTTTAGGCATAATTAAGTTTGGTTGTGACCTGCACAAAGACATACATTTGATAATCAGCGATTTTACCGAAAGTATAAGTACATTTTATGTACATGTATATATATTGTTCTCTATTTTTCATGTATATTTTGAAAGTTTTACTTGTGCGCGTTTTCTTCAGTCCGTGCTTCTGTACTGCTATTTTGACAAATCCTGTAAGTCTAGACATGATTAAGTTGAGGATCGAAAAATGACCTTCCGCATTCCATATAAGCGCCTTACCTACGATAATGTCGTCCACGAACTGTATACAATGTATATGGTATGATATGCCGAACCAATTCTTAATTATTGCGTGTGTAGATGTTTAGATTTTACATATATATATATTGAATTGCATTTTACCAATTAATATGTTTTATATTTGAAGAAAAAATGTGACCTGGTAGGAAAATGTCAAAATTCTACATGCTAATGGTCCATTTTTCTATGAAGAAAACAAAACCTGGTCATTTTCCCTATATGTCTTTTTTCTTTCTTACACTGGATATCAACTTTAGGAACTCAAGGCAGATCGCGCATCTATACTTTTTAAGCATGAAACGCTCAATCTCCCGGATCCCATAATTCTACTTGAAAACGTTCATTTTTAGTTTCGTTGTATGATTGATACGTTACGTTAAATTGAGCAAAGAATTGATATATATATTACTAATAAACAAAACTAAATTTAAAGTACATTACTTGCCCGGTAAAGGTATCTGTACGAAAACCTAACAGATTCTTCTAGAGTGACTTTGCCTTGTGGTAATTACTTACCTCGCAATAACGAGTTAGAAAAACTATACAATATGGCCCTTGTAGGTTTTCGATTCCCCCTCCCCTTTTTGGACCGACTTTTGCGCAGGGCTGTACTAAATTGTGGCAACAACAAAGAGAGAAAAAAGATAAATAGAAAAACTAAAATCGCAATATAAACTTGAATTAAAACAATGTGGATGGGGCAGGAACTAGGAGGAACCCGTGTAACAGTGATACCACCTACTCTTTAAAAACTTTGCATGTAATTTCTATCGTGCCATCTTTGTCAAGAGTCCCTGTTAACAGAACCACCAACTTAATGTTCCCTTTGACGGCCTTGCTAGAGAAAAGGTTTGAAATAGCACAGGACTATTTTCACCAATATTCCATCGCAAAAGGCGGTACAATTATGCAAAGGGTTTTACAATATTCAACACTAAGCCCCTTATATAAAGTGTCAAACTAAGTCCACTATATTGAAAGCCACATCTTGTTAAAATTAGTCCAGTAGTCATACAGAAGGCAAAAAAGTGAACAATTGATATATATGCAATGCTTAATTTTGATATAAAAATTTAACCTATTGTTGACAATTTGAACAAACGTGAATCTGCATGCCTAAATAGAGAAGGAAAACAAAAATCAAAATGTTCTCCAATCTATCTTCCAGGGGTTCTACTAATATAAGTAAGGAAAATGAACCCTTTGCGAACTGATTTTCTATCAGTTTAGCGATCTCCAAATCGTGTGCATTTTTATTTTAAGTGATTTATTGGACAATTTCCAAAATCGCATGGTTTGACTTCAGTTTAAGTTGTGGCAACATGCTTTTTGTATCTTTACACACTGTAAGGAAGCTCAAATATTGTCAAAATTTATCATTTCTTGGTCATTTTATGGCATCACGAAAAAGTACTATTCCTCGGGGTGGCAGTTATTCGTGACCGCTGTAATATTGCTCTTTACCAAACATCGCTATAAAGACAAGGAAGTGTGCATACACATTTTCAGGGCAACTACACGTCTGACATTGTACCAGTCTGCCATCAAAAATAGAACGTTGACTGTTAAAAGACTATATTGACATTTCAAACACTTCATCTTCAGAAACCAGTATGCACTCGTTAAGGTCATGAACATACAGGACATGTAGTAAAACAGTACAAGGACAGTTATGATAAGGTGTGTGTGTAGTTTTTTATTATTTGTATGTACCTTGCACCGACAGGTGTCCGCGTGAACGTTATCATGTAAGTTCTGTAGATAACCAGTCGGTGTTCTACCTTTTGTTTTCCCCGACAATACTGTAAATTCTTTTTTTACACGATACGATAAGCAGTTGTTATGCAATTTCATCATTTGTAGGTCTAACTTCTAGTAGACTATAGTAACCTTGATGAGTTTTGTCTGAGTACAAGATCAATGTGTAGAATTGTGTGAAAGCATGTCTAACTAGCCACTCTTTTTAGTATAGCTAGCTGGTTATATGTTAGTGATTCGGCTGCCATCTTGCGACTTTTTTTTATCTACATGTAGTCCTTGTTAAACATTTTAACACAATGTACCCATATTTCCCACGATTTCAGGTTTGGATGTTAAAATCATTACTAACTTTCATTCTGAAATTATACATTATAGGTTACAGAATATACATCTAAACATTAAACTACTCAACACGCCATGAAAAATGAATGTTGGGATAATAGGCATGAATGTTCCAGCCGTGTTTCTTCTTTAGGTTAAAGTTGATTTGAAATACAAGTAGACGTCCATGAAATGTTCTTAAAAGTTTTGTTTTATTCATCTTCATTTCATAAGTCAAATATTGCACCAATATGACATTAAACATTAAAAAAAACATTTAGCTGAACACTTCATAAATACTATGAATTCTCATACACATAAAATATTTTAGTTCAATAAATGTAATAAAAAGTATAACACGATAATCAAAAATAACCATTCAGATGCAAATATTTGTAAACAGATCTCAAAAGAAGAGAGTTAACTATATTTTTGATGATATAAGATGCAAATATACCACTTTACATGATGTCATGCTTATTAAAACAAGCAATGGAATTGATGTCCCCCGCTTAATGAACATTTTTGAAAAAACGATCGCATTGGCTATCAAACTTGACACAGTCTTGTCATTATGAATTTGCAAACCAAATTTGGTTTAAATCAGAGCATTTAAGGGCAGCAAGAGCATGGAAACCAATTGACCAATGAGAATTTAGGAATCCCATTAATATGCGTAAATATCAAAGCATTGCATTGTCTATCGAATTTAGCCTTAGCCTTGTCCTTATGTACTTGCATGCCGCATTTGGTTGCAATCGGACTATTGTAGGACAGTTAGAGTACAACAACTAATTAACCAATAAGAATTTAGTAACCTAATTAATATGCGTAAATATGCACGCATTAAATTGGCTATCAAAGTTACTTTCGTTGTGTCAAAATGTACTTGCAAACCAAATTTGCTTGAAATCAGACTGTTTCAAGGGCAATTAGAGCGCGGAAACCAATCAACCAATGAGAATTTAGTAATCTCATTTATATGCGGAAGTATGCACGCATCGCATTGGCTATCAAGTCTTGTCAATATGTACTTGCATATTAAATTTAGTTGAAATAAAAGCACTATTAGGGCAGATAAAGCATGAAAACCAATGTGAGACAAAGGTGGGACGGACGGACACAGCCAAATAAATAATCCCCAATTTTCTCAAGCTCCAAAAGTTAGGGAAAATAACTTACGCCAACATTTTGTGTTGGGTCGGTTGGGTATATTGTACTATAAATTAAATCTATATTCTAGTGTCTATTAATATATATTAAAACAACAATTATAATAACTTCTTTAAATATTTTAAATTTGTAAAGCATTCGAGTTACCATTATATTCGTATCCTTTATGGTTTCGCACGATAACACATTTTGAGTTAAATATTGAAAATTTGCAATTATCTTACAACAAAACAAGCTATCAAATTGATATCACACATAATTATAGTCCAATCCAATTGTTATATTTAACCAGATGCCCATTGGGCCTTAACGTCTATCTGGTTTAAACATCACTATAATGTTATTTGGTATATGTATTTTATTCATTATCATTTCATTAATAGTAGGACTAGTTTTCAACGACGACTTTCTTTTTAATTTGTCAAATTTTCCCTATTTTGGCCCCCAAGTGGCAGCAGTCAAAAACGTCGGTAGTGAACTAAATTGCCTTCCTTTATGCATGACTCCTACCCAGTTTGATTAAATGTGTCTAATACTTTGGGAAGATGAGTTAATATGTAGGGGGAAAATACATAGATTTAAACTTTGATAAGAAAAAACACGTAACCTAGGGGAACGCCTGGTAAACACCTTTCTTTTCGTACCTTCATGTTACTACATGTACAAGAATTAAGCTCTATTCCTCCTAGTTTATTAGAAGATTTTTTAAATTTTATCCACTAGCAATTTCCCCAATTTTGGCTACCTTATGATATCCCTTTGAAACCTAGCCCCATCATTTGAACAAATCCCAATTCTCTTCTCAAGAGAAAGCTTCCTGCTAACTTTGGGTTAAATTGGTCCAGTGGTATTAAAGAAGAACTCGAAACTCTGAAAAGTTAACGACAGACTGGTTTTGTATAAAAGAAAGTCCACTTGAATCTTCGGTCAAGAAAGACTGAAAACCCAGCAAAAACATAGAACACAGTCCTCTAGATATTAAATATCAAGACATGCATCAAATACACACTGGTTATTCAAAACACACCTAAAGCTAAGTACAAATAATCAAACTTACAATACCGTCTTAAATTTCTTTAAAAAAGCTAAATAAACCTTATTCTATGTAGCAATTCTTACCTTTTAAATAAAATGGAAAACAAACAAACTCATTGACGAACCTTCACTTAGAAAATGTTAATTGTTAACATCTGACAATCCAAAACAGTTCTTGTGGAAAACATAAAATGTGCAAACATTTCTAAATCCAACAGGTGGACCATTGAAATATTGTACAAAAGACAAACAAAATGTACATCCATGATTGTTTAACACACAAAAGTTCAAAAAATCTTTATGAAGATAGAAATATAATAATTCAACAGGAATGTTTGGGTACATTTTTGTAATATGTCTTTAAACCGTCTTAAAGCTTATTTGTTTGAAAAATAATTAACAATATGAAGACAGTAAAATAGTTTACATACATGTATTTTAAAACAAAACTCAAGGTTATAAATCAAAAAATACTTAAAACAACATACGTCAGGAAGCTGCATTATAAATATTTGCTAACTCCCATCGCACTGATGTTTATATATCATATTTCGTAGGTGTTTCCGGTTATTTTTTTTTTAACTTTATCAACCAATCTCTATCATTTATATATCTAAATTATTGTTGTTCCATCATCTGAATTTTCTTGATTTCCCTTTACCTTCAAGATCAAAAATCAAATTCAAAATTCAAAAGCATATGTCTAGAAGCTGAACGAACAATACTTGATGTGTAGCCATCCCTAAAGGACAATCAAAGATAATTCAGACGACGGAACAACACGAATATAGAATATACATATATGGGTTCGAAAAACGGATATTTTCCAGATAAGAGCGTTCGAGATTTCATTGGTTTTTTTTTTTAAGTAAGAATATATAGTGCAGGCAGTCGGGACCGACGGTCAACTTCGAGATAAACCATAGAATCGAGAGAAAACAGTGCTCAGATATTCATGTTTGACTGTATAGGGAACATAGAGATCACTAAAACACCTTTTACTCCAACCTGAAGCACGACTTACTGAAAACGGTATTTAAACATCAGCATAGGAGAGTTAGCCAAACAGCTTATGAATAAAATTACAAAGGATATATCACAAACGATGATTACTTTGACTTTCGAAACATTATTTCCTAAAAGGAACCAATCAAAGACATTACTCTGGCAAGGTAGCTGTTTTGAACGAGCCAAAGCTTCTTCAACAAAGATGAGGTTGCAATATGATTCAACCAAATATTGTTTGGTTCACTCATTATGTATGAATTGTAAGAAAAAGCCACAATTTCCATTAAACATTTTTGAATTTTCATAATAAAATTTGAAAATACAATAAAGCAAAAAAACATGTGAATAAAATGCATCTAAACGACATACATGTACACGTAAACACAAAAATACGTGTTGATAGCTAAGGCACACAATTTTGAAAGTAGAATATCCTAGATTCACTTAAATATGTACATCATTAAACATGCAGTAAAGTTCATGTACAAAATGTATTATCTTGATTCAACCCAATTATTATGAACTTCTTTTGATGCAAAGTTCTGCATAACAATAATTAGTTTTATTAATTTACTTAGATATAGTTGCTCTAGTCCTGGTTTGACTTGTAAAATGTTTATCCTGATATTTAAATGAAATATAACATATATCATTATATTTTCATGTTCTGTGTCCTCAACGTTTGAGCAGTTAAACACATTTTTTTAATCGTCTCGAGAGAGATCCTGGGAGAAAATACTTTCAATGGTTACTTTTACCGTCAATACAGCGAATATCATAATCAGACAGTTATCTTTAAAAAAAAAATATTTAGTACTCACAAAAATTTATATCACACGAAAAACATAATTTCTTTCGACTAGCTTGCATTATTGTGTAGTCTTAGTTTATAACATACTCTCCTTAAATGGAGGAAAGGAAGAATACCATACCATTATCAAAATGTTACAAAACTTATATTAGTGTTAATTGGTACTTATATGATAGTTCATCATTGTCTTCTAATAAACCATTACGTTTTGTTTTATATAATTTGAATTTTTTCGTATTTATAGTGATAGGTTTCGTCAAGATAGAATGTTGCTGAATTGATATTAATTCATACTTAGATAAATTAAAAACAGATTCTTTGGGGGGAAAAAGGTTGAGAAATGTCAGTAATAAATCTGCCCATATCAATACACTATTCAAACGCAATTCATTTCACATTTTAAACATGTTAGGAACAGGTTTTGTTCATACAGAAAAGAGCTGGGAATGTATTCGTTACACAAACTCTAGTTCAATCCTACCAATCGGGATAAACTGAACTATGCATCAACTTTTTACGTACTGTGTACAAACATACATATGGCTTGATTGTCTACTGATAGTGATTTAGGCACCATTAAATCTGTATTACATTCATTCAATATCACATCTTGTCAAATGTTCGCACCTTTTCTCACACACTTTTGATATATTTACAACACAAATAAAACTAAACTATACGGCATCCATTGTTCATGCAGAATTTTTCTTGTCCTGTATCCACTTTCCTTCGAATTTGCTCTAAAAGGAAAAAAAATACACAATTAAACACGAATTTCATGAAATTCTTCTTCCTCAAGTAGCGCCGTTGGTAGAAATACAGTCGTACCTGTCTATAAAGACCGCCCATGAGCTCATGAAAAAGTGGAGGTGGTCTTTATATGCAAGTAAAAATATGTTTAATTGGACTTCAAGGGACCTGATTTTAGTGGTATTTATGTGCATAAGGTCTCTTTATAGAGGTGGTCGCTAGACCAAGTTGCACTGAATATGGATTTTATTAATATGTCAGTACATGTACAAGATTATGTTAAAAGTTATCGATATTTCCTATATTGTTTGTGTTGTGATTACTTACCTGCCAGGAGTCTCCTTTCAATGGCTACAAGCGCCTCAAACAATAACCTCATAACATTTTCGTCTTTACGTACGCCATGAAGCCAAATCATTAACAGACGATACCCATGTTCTCTATGACTGTTTAGACCTGCGACAAAAAATTGAAATGTTTCAATATGAAATATGATCATTGTTATTAACTACAAGAATGTATTATCAAGCAAACGACATCCACTAAAACAGACAAATCTACAACAATTTTCTTTCAAAATGTGTTTTAGTTGCCTGAAACAAATCACAACTCGACTACCCACTCGAAAATTTCTATAGTTGCCATTTATGGAGTTACACTGTTTAAATAAAATACCTTGTTTTCACCTATGGAAGATTGATATCACACACACATATATATATATATATATATTGTACTGTATTTATCTACTACATGCATCAGAAATTGATATTTAAATACGTAAATATTTCAACTGGTTCCTTTTGAGAAATACATTTATCTTAGATTTAAAATTTGGATGTCATTAATTTGTTAAAATATAAAAAGCTTTGCTTTATCAAAACTGCTCAATTAGAGACAAACTACAGAACTCTGATGTTCTTTTTGTGTGTACATGCGGCATACATGAACATATTTGTTACCTTTATTCTCTTATAGTTCATTTTTAAGCACGTAACTAATGGTACCAAATCATTATCCGTTGAACTGTATTCGTGATTTTTGTGATGCAATATTGTGAGTGTTTGTAAAGAGCAACGACAATATATTTTACGATATCTTGCATGAAAACAGTGTCAATACAATTACATGTTGTAGTTACATCCTTCTCAGTAATACGTCCACCTTTAATCAGCTTTATACCGGGTCCCCCTGTCACGTGATCATATTTTATGGACCAGTTGTATCTAACTCCTTAGCATATATTCACCTGTATACTGGTGTTCTATGGCACGGATATGTTCCCCAGAAAAGTTCCACATAACTGCTAATTTCTTCCAGTCTCCAGACTTGAGCTGTTTAGTCGCCAGTTTCCAGAGGATTTCCTTCATTTGTATTGCTGACGGATGGTCAGCAAACCTTAAATATCGATGAGGATCCATATTGTCCAATTCTTTTTCGTGATAATCCTATTTAAGAAAATAAAATCAATTAACTGCGAGAAAATTAGTTAGCAATTTATATGTAAATCTAAATGATAAATAAACCGAAAAGGCATTATCTAGAGTGTATCCGACTAATAAAGGAAAAGACTTATTTAACCAAGACACCTAGAACTAATCTGACGCTTACCCTGAACTGGCATACGAAGATATGTTGACAAAACCTAATAATTTGTTTAAGATTAAATAAAAAGAAATTCAATAAGGTTGTTATCGACATCTATAAAGAAATTAGAAAAGTGTTAACCAAGTACAGATGAGTCTAATAGTAAAGAACGAAAGTCCAATGGAAACTTCTGGAAAAGACTCAATAACAAATTAAAATGTTTAATTTGCCCAAAATCTCATTTGTACACAACAAAAATGCAAAAAAAGGCCACGCAATTAACTTGTTAAGTTCATGAGATGTAGACTAGATTTTCAAAATGGCCGCCATGACAGCCGTCTTCGACACATCTGACAAACGAAGTTTTATTTAGGAACGTCTAGATACCATGTGCAATCCGTTAAATGTTATTTTAAGTTTGTATCTTCTTTAATGTAGAAGACGCTAAGAAAACATATTTCACAGTAAAAAGAAAACAAGATGATCGCCGTTGATCCACTAAAACAATGTTTCGTGTCTAAGACTTTCGCATGCAAAATCCTGAGTAGAAATTAGTTAGTAAGTGAAAACGCCATGTTCTGTACGACATGCCGATCCAGAGGATAACAAACACTATCTTTGTCAATAACCAGATTCATTCTATAGAGGTTATTTGATCATATATCTTACCCGTTCGGGGAAAATGCGATAACAAACAAGTCTGTGGACGGCTGACGGACAAAGGACATCAGACAACGGACGATGGACCTACAGATGAGCTAAGTATATTACACTTGAGTAGAAACCAGAGTTTTGGTGTTTCCAAATGCCTTTTGTAAATATGTTAATATGTTTTACTCCTTTAGATTTTTATGGACAATTGATAGGCGGTTAGTTGTTGAGATGATTTACAATGTACAGCGCTATAAAGTGTATTCATTAATTTGTCTCATGCGGGAAGTAGGAAGGTTGAGGCCTCATTACCCGTTGAACCACACCGCCTGATTTCGTGCTGGGTGACCGTCTTAAGTCGGTTCGCATAGATTACTAGTCTTGAGGATAGTTTTGACGTCAACTTATCCTCTTTCATTCTGGTGCTGAATTGTTTGATGCGGCTATTGTAGGTTTGTCAATGTCTCTCGTTTTGTTTATTCCACTCATCCTGACTGATCAGTGGACTTCCAGACAAACAGGAGACATAAATTCGAATTATGAAGTTAAAGAACATGTTTTCATATGCACCGTTTGTAAGTGCACTAAACAATGACAAAGTGGCTATTCCGACAGATGATGAATATTGGAACAAAAGTGGTATGAAAACATGGGTATAGGAGAAACTTGCCATATCGTCGAAAACTAACTTCAACACAACAATCGTCTTCAACAGACGGTTATAACAACTAGAATTTCTTTTAAACAATCAAAATATGGGGTAACTAATCATAGTCAACATTATCAAAACAGTAAAATCCATCGTTATAGCAATGCATAACCTTTTTCAATTGAAAGTTGAGTGTTTTACGAGTTTTCGATCAGAGGGTTTACAGTGCACTTACACGGGCTACAGCATAGTACCTCTCTGCCTTTATTATCATATCTACAATGGCTACAAAACTACCTCGTGCTGCTAATTGTAGTGGAGATTTTCCAAGCTGAAAAACATTTATAACAGTGAATGCATCGTTTTGCTTTCGGATTAAAAGATCAGCAAATATATCCAATTTTTTATTTCAAAAACATTATACATTGTGATGTATGTAATAGGCCAGATATTTAAATTATGCCCAAGTGATAATGTCACGTTTTGGCCGCGCCGTTGTGTCCCGTTTCTAACCCCAATATTTGAAAATTTCGTCCGGGTATGCCTTGCTGTCGCCAAGCTCTAGCCTCACTGTCACCACGTTGTGCCACGTTGTGCCACGTTGTGCCTCGTTGTTCCACATTCTACCACGATTCCAAACGTAGCTAAACGTGGCGACCAAAACGTGACACTATAAAAATTATTTTACACATACTTTGTGTGATGTCACATGAGATTTCTCCGGTGTGTCTTAGGAATTAAGATCAATGGTAAATTTCCAAAGTGAGCATACATAGGACATGTCAGGAATATTGTAACCTGTAGTATATTTCATCTCGGGAATATTTAGGTGCGATTACTGTTGATCTTGAATAGCAATTCACATAACTCAAATCATAACATTGATCTGATCACATACGATCTTCTGCCTGTATACAAAAACGTGCTATCTGAACAAAAACTCAGTTTATGTATAAAGCTTGCACGAAACATTTATTCGTCTAGACTTCGTACAAATATATATGTATATAAATCATTAATCGACTTTCTCTCTGGTTATTGAATTACTTACTTTTTCTTTGGCTTTAAGACTAGCACCGCCAGCTAATAATACTTCTACGGTTTCTTGGAAACCATTTTCAACAGCCACGTGTAAGGGTGTCTGTAATCTCTAGGAAATAAATAAGACAACGTTACATACATTTGTCTGGGTTTTTTCCTGAAATGAAAGATTTATGTGTCTACACCAATAAGTATGCCGCGATATGCTGACGTTGCATATTTTTGAGTTTTCTATAATTATAGATTACTTGACATTAAGGAAGAAATAAATCGGAATAAGAAGGATAACGACCAAGAAAAACGCGAACATCTAAGGGCGCTAAAAAAAACATGAAATGACACCTCAATATTGTTGAGACAATAAACCAAATAGAAATATTTAGACTTCATTCCTTGATTTGAATGGTGTGGCTAAACCAATTTTAAGATCCCATCTATTTTACTTGAGCTGGTAAGGCTAAGGAACTCGGACTACATACATACGACAATAATTCGAGGTTTTTTTTAGAAGTATGTGGTAAGTTTAGCATCACAAAAATTGTCCTTTTTATAAAGGAACGACAGTTGGCAGAGGATCAAGATATATATATATAAAGAAGTCAGATGGGGATTTGAATTCTGAAATACAACAAAGTTTTTCTAATTTGTTGTATCGTTCTGTCGATCTTTGGTTGTATATATATAGATAAACATTTGACTTACGTGATTTGGGAGATCAACCTCCGCGTTTGAGTCTATCAACAGCTGAGCAATATCTATGGAGTTACCAGTGGTGGCAAGGTGTAAGGCAGTATTACCTTGCTGAAGTAGAGGAAAGAATGTGAATGTACGCTAGTAGTACACAATCAGCCAGATCTAATTGTTTATTTTCAAATATATGTATATGGTAGAGAGAATAATCGATCCAACAGTGCTGTAAAATTTATATTAACAAAAAGCGCTTTTCAACTATTAAGTCTTCATCAGGTGTATAAAATACAACAAAAACAGTTAACAAACGACACAAAAAGACATATATACAGCTTCTCCGACCTAGGTTGGGAAAAACGGAACTATCAATAACATGAAGTGTTGCTGTATAATTCTCTCAACTTTATAAATATATAGTTATCTACATCTAATCGATATATACAACACATGTCAATGTGGCAGTTCTTATACTTAGTAGTTGCAGAATTTTTTGTTTCTCTTTACATGCATCTGTGCTTATTGATCATTGATATAAAAGTAATATGATTTGAAAAAACCCGTCACGTGCTAGGGTATACAACATCTAAGTTTCCCCGCCATGTTTCTCTTATCTGGGAGCAAGTTTCAGGAAGATGTATGTGAAATGTGACATTCGTTATATTGATATTGTATTGCCCCAGTTTAAGGAGATATGAAAATTGTGTTCATCTTTCTAGGGCAGAACATAATTTGCCTCCAAGGAACAAATCTTCTTATCTCCCTCAAAAAGTGTGATAAATGTTTATGGTCAGCCGGCTACATTTACATAGAATCAGCACGTACGCACACGTGTATTTTTATGAACTTACAAGAACACATATTTCACTGATCCATTTCGTTCGAACTTAATTTAAGTCCAAGGAACCTGCGTAAAATCTATACGGCATTGAACATTTAAAGGCAGTATGACTTCTGAAAGGTGATGGACTGTCGACAGAGAAGAAAGCCGAGAAACGTCTAATCTAATTACGAACATACACAAAACACAAACAATCTAAAACTGTATACTTACAAACACAATCTAAAACTGCACACTTACAAACACAATCTAAAACAGCACACTTATAAACACAATCTAAAACAGCACACTTATAAACACAATCTTAAACAGCACACTTACAAACATAATCTAAAACAGCACACTTACAAACACAATCTAAAACAGCACACTTATAAACACAATCTAAAACAGCACACTTATAA
>JAUMGZ010204227.1:0-12353 GCA_032359645.1 Pododesmus macrochisma | reverse complement strand
CTGGAGCTTAAAGTTTTGGTATGTAGTAACTTTAAGGCATGAAGAACCAGGTTGGTTCAAGGCTTGACCCTGGGGTCAAAAATAGGTTATGTGTTTTGGGGTCAAAGTTCAACACTATAGCAAACTTTTCACATTTTTAACTTTTGTCCAAAATAACTGGACCAATTTCACCAAACTTAGTAGAAGGCATCCATAGGGGAGGGAGTCCATATTTGTTCAAATGAAGGGGTTTGGCCTCCAGGGGTACCTTTATGGGGGGATAAAAGGGGAAAATTTGACAAAATATCAAAAATTTTCTTGTAATAAACAAGAAGGCCTAGAGATTAATGCTTTGGTATGTAGTAGATTTAGGGAATGGAGAACCAAGTTTGTTCAAGGTGCGACCCTAGGGTCAAAAATAGGTACTAGAGGGGCCAAAAGGGGCTTAATGATTTGGTATGTAGTAACTTTAGGGCATGGAGAACCAACTTTGTTCAAGGCCTGACCCTAGGGTAAAAAGTATTCAAATGCCAATCCAGATGGACGTTAAGGCCCCATGGGCCTCTTGTTTGTAGTCTTTTAGCTTCAATTGATATTTATCATGTATATCAACATCATACTGAATATTTAAATTGTACTTTAATGTGTTTAAATGTGTCTCGGTTAAATTCTGCTGTAATAAGTTTTCTTTTGTTACAGCTATAATGTATGCATTCCATGAAAGTTTCTGTACTATATAAATATATTTTGTGTAGAAATAAGTGCAACTATTGCCACTGCCTTTCACACAAGATTGTCTACTTAATAAACAGCCTACAATCAGTAATTTTGTAGTTATTTGAGAACATTGACATTTCAGCATATGTTCCTCTTTCTACTTTAACAATCTACAATGTAGTTGCCATGATAGAAATTTCAAAAATGTATTAATGTTAGATTGATGAGATTTATTAGAAACTGTTGTATGTAATTGCAGTGCACGTAGACTGGTAATGCCTTTTGTGCACTGTATATACAGAATACAGGGAAAAACTAACTTGTTTGTATGTACTAAAAATAGTCTCACTAAATTGGAATTGATGTGTTTTATTGAACTTTAGTATCCCTTTTAATACAAGTATAATACCATGCTGTAGACACATGAATATGATCTGTAGCCCCCATCAAATGGTAACATACACAATTATTCTGACAGTGAGTAATTCAGTATTTGTTATGTTGTTTAAATGTTAAAGACAATACTGATATAGATGGAGCCACAGGATTGACAATTCTTATGTTTTAAGTATAATCTGATCCAAGCATTGAAACACCACGTCTCCTGTGTGTATGGTATAGAAACTAATCAGAGAGATTATGCAATTGTTGCCGAATTAAAAATCAATTTTATTTCAAAAACTTTAACATTTTCGACTTCTTCTCCTTAACCACTGGACCCATTTCATCCAAACTTGTTAGGAAGTTTCCCAAAATAGGTAACGCGTTTTGGGGTCAAAGTTCAACACTATAGCAAATTGTTAACTATTCACATTTTTGACTTGGTAAAAGTCATCTTTGGGGGAAGGGAATTTAGATTTGTTCCAATGAAGGGTCTTGGGGCTCCAGGAGGTGCCACTTTGGGGGCCGCAAGGGGGAAAATTTCAAAACTCTTTTTCTAATAAACTAGAAGACCTATTGCTTAAAGCTTTGGTTTGTAGTAACTTTAGGGCATGGATAATCAAGTTTGTTCAAGGCGTGACCCTAGGGTCAAAAGTATACAAATGCCAATCCAGATGGATATTAAGGCCCGATGGGCCTCTTGTTATATATAGTTGCAACATGTTCTTTCACTGTTTATATGTATTCAGTTGGACTTTAAGGCCTATGTGCCTCTTGTTAAGACGATGAAAGGACTTTTAATCTTGTATTCTCAGTATGTATTTGAAAATTCAATGCAATGTCATACACTTTATCATCAAACTTTGAATATTCTGAAAATGAATTGAAATGTCTAATTCCAGCAAGTATCAAGCACCTGAACGTAACCAAAACATCCAAGAAATGTCCAGCAGTGCATTTCGTATTACTGATGAAGTGAAGAGTTAATGTGATCTTGATGTTTGTTAAAGTCAAATTCTACTGAGTGTTTATATCGATTCCAACCATGGGAAGAGCGAAATCTTATCAATAATTGCAGAATAAAAAATATGTATACAAAAAACCATCACGAAATCCCGACATTGCGCAAATGGGTGAAATACTGCACAACAACAAAAGTGCCTCTGAGGCAGTACACCGATTAATGGTTGACCAATATTCACTGCTATTTGATTTACCGATTCTTGTAATGTAAGGAGCGTACATTAAATGTCATTTATCTGAATCGTCTAAATCTGATAAAACACTGCATTTTGACATCCCTCTTTTGTAAATGTGACTTGATGTAGGAAGATTCCGTTTTCCAATAAAATCAAGAGCATCTTCAGGGTTCTATGCATTTGTCAGAATTTTATTACAGTTTTGTTGGTGCCGTGTTGCTGAATGACAAAGGGATGTTCCATGCCTTTTAAAGGGCTCATACATATTCACAGAACAAGTGAACTGTACTCACTTTAAAGCCACCTTAGAAGTTGGATTTGCATTTTGGCGATAACAAGGTGAAGTATGAGTGCCAGGAAGATTGTACTGTTGATTTTCTGCTTTCTCTATTTGTTTTGTCTTGTGGTTCAAATGTGTTTCACATAGTTATATGACTTCATGACCTAATGTTTGCTTTGCTTGATCCTTTTATGATATATCTTGTGTAAATTGTACATGTAAAACAATTTTATAGGTTATACACACTAACCAGCTGCTGTTTAATTGATGATTAACAAACTTTGAAATTTATGGATTTGTACATTTAATATTTGTAGTTTTCAATTGTTGTCGACAAACCTGAGTCTGACAGCTCAACAACTAATGAAACAACTAGGTAGATCATGTTTTCAACTATCACATTCAATTGAATCAAAAGAAAGATATTAAACTTGCACAATGTGTGATGAAAATAGTCAGAATTGATTGAAAACTAGCATTTATACTACATTCAAATTGTTTATCAGCTCACCTTGAAATGATAAAGATACATTA
Source organism: Pododesmus macrochisma (assembly GCA_032359645.1). Lineage (NCBI taxonomy): Eukaryota > Metazoa > Mollusca > Bivalvia > Pectinida > Anomiidae > Pododesmus > Pododesmus macrochisma. The sequence continues at coordinate 9,263 of JAUMGZ010204227.1, read as the reverse complement.
TTTGTCAAAACATCTTCATAATATGACTTTTTATGATGGACTGACCTAGTGGTGCACAAGCAATAACAGTGTTGAATGAAAAATACAAAATGGCCGACCTGGTGGCCATCTTGAAAAACTTAATATTGGATCTCCTCAAGAATGTTTTCAAAGATGTAAGAACATTGTGCTCCACCACAAGACTCATAAGGTGCTTGGAATTGTGCATGCTAGAATATTATATTTATTCTATTTTTAGTGTGTCATTGGCCATTGGCCAGTTTTCACAATTTGACTTGATCACATGTACTTGGATTTGCACATGCTCAAATCTTTAAAAGGAAAGTTATTTAAAGTGGGTCAATGTCAGTTATTCTGTATGTTTTGTGACATATTCACTTAATGTTTATTTTAGAATGTTCCCAACAATTTTATGGACAAGTTTTTGTCAAACTTGAAGGAAAACTTAACAAAAGATTAAATAAGAAATTGATGGTAATTGGTTGTTATAAATCAAAAGAAGAATGTGCAATCTTATGAGACACTGTCTAAATTGTGGTGAAAAGGGTTTTACATTCTTTGGACTATACCAGGGCCAAAAAATATGGCCCATCCCTATAGACTATACCAAAAATTATCGGTAGGGGTGTTTAAAATTTGATTAACCAAAGGGCAAATCGACCTGTCATGATGATCTATGTAAAATTTATGCTCCACTGATTTGATAATTAAACAAACATGTTAATTTAATTAAACAGTCATTGCAATAACTCCACATTACCATATCACTGGGTTAGGTTTAGAGGTGTGTGGGGTAGTTCTTATTACACAGCTGAAGATAAGTGTCTTTTATGGAGTAAGACCTGTCAAATCTTAGATGACATTTAAACTTTACCCAATATAATGAATGGAGTGTTGACCAGGTTTTTGTGTTGTAGAGGGTTGTAGATAACTAACTTAACAATCACCTGCCTGTGAGGATACTGGGTGACGTGATGAATGCTTTTTGTTATTTCTTTGGCGTTTTGTACTATTTTTGCATAGTCAAGTTGAGTTAATATGTTCTGGATCACATGGTCTCATTTGTAATTTAAACAATGAAGATGTATGATCTCTGCATCACAAACTTGCAAAATATATAAATGTGCACTGTAATGCACATATTGTGGTGTACATGTAAAGCTATTGTATGTAGTGTAACCCGCCTGTCATCATGTGACCTATACATAATAAACCTTATTTATACCATGATGCTATTCTTAAACACCAGATTTAATTAGGAACTAATTACTCCTCGTTTATTAGCTTATTTTTCAACTGTGGTAATTCATTGCTGTTCAGGATTTATATAGAGATTATACATATAATGAGGTTCACTGAGGCATGTAGTCGTCTTACTTATTACATTAGAACGACTCGTCTGTAATCAATTTACTAAATAAGAATGGCAAAGTTGTGGCTCATGTTTTTACACTTACAAACTTACACTTATGTATACACTAATTTAATGAATAAAAGATTCAATGAATGAATTACATCCAAAACTCAACCTTACCACAGAAACCAATTTAGTCCAAAGGTCCAAGGTGGACTTTTCTGCCTCATTTACTTATAGACCTATTTCATCCAGATGGACTTTAAGGCCCAATGGGCATCTTGCTGATATTAAATACATGTGTACATGATATGTGTAAGTGAAAATATTAAACAGGAAATCAGTCGGTTGATCACATATATGAATGATCTTCTATTTCCTTTTCCCCTTAAATATGACTTCCTTGATAAGATTAGTAGAAAATGTTGTAGTGTTTGTAAGTACAAGCAGTACTAAGAAAAATAAAAAATTGTAGTTTTAAAACAGTGCTATTGTTTAAGTCATTTTGACCTCCCCCAATACAAACACACACACATTCCTTAACTGTTAAGTTTCCATTGATGATCAATAATAATACACCTCCATAGGGACATCTAAGTCGTCTTTGGTAGCCTCTGCAGAGGTTGACCTTGGACAGTTCGGGTCTCAAAATTTAGTTACCTCTTCTTTGGTAGCCTCTGCAGAGGTTGACCTACGACAGTTGGGGTCTCAAATTTAACTAAGTCTTCTTTGGCAGCTTCCGCAGAGGTTTACCTCCGATAGTTGGGGGTCTAAAAATTTAGCTACGTCTTCTTTGGTAGCCTCCGCAGAGGTTGACCTCTGACAGTTGGGTCTCAAAATTTAACTAATTCTTCTTTGGCAGCCTCTGCAGAGGTTGACCACCAACAGTTTGGGTCTCAAAATTTAACTAATTCTTCTTTGGCAGCTTATGCAGAGGTTGACCTCCGACAGTTTGGGTCTCAAAATTTAACTAATTCTTCTTTGGTAGCCTCCGCAGAGGTTGACCACCAACAGTTTGGGTCTCAAAATTTAACTAATTCTTCTTTGGTAGCCTCTGCAGATGTTGACCACCAACAGTTTGGGTCTCAAATTTAACTAAGTCTTCTTTGGCAGCTTATGCAGAGGTTGACCTCCAACAGTTTGGGTCTCAAAATTGAACTAAGTCTTCTTTGGCAGCCTCTGCAGAGGTTGACCACCAACAGTTGGGTCTCAAAATTTAGCTACTTCTTCTTTAGTAGCTTCCGCAGAGGTTGACCTCCGACAGTTGGGTCTCAAAATTTAGTTACGTCTTCTTTAGTAGCCTCCGCAGAGGTTGACCTCCGACAGTTGGGTCTCAAAATTTAGCTACGTCTTTTTTAGTAGCCTATGCAGAGGTTGACCTCCGACAGTTTGGGTCTCAAAATTTAGCTACGTCTTTTTTAGTAGCCTACGCAGAGGTTGACCTCCGACAGTTAGGGTCTCAATATTTAGCTACGTCTTCTTTAGTATCCTCCGCAGAGGTTGACCACCAACAGTATGGGTCTCAAAATTTAACTAAGTCTTCTTTGGTAGCCTCTGCAGAGGTTGACCACCAACAGTTGGGTCTCAAAATTTAGCTACGTCTTCTTTGGTAAACTTGGCAAAGGTTGACCCTCAACAGTTTGGGTCTCTAAATTTATCTTAATCTTTGGTAACCTCTGCAGAGGTCAACTCCCGCAACATAGGGTCACAAAATTTCAGTTAGGCTATTACCTTGTGGATGCCTTAGTAGGTTGACTCCAGCAGGAGTATTAAGTCTTTCCAGAATCAACAGCAGGTATAAGATTCATGATCTTACTTAGTTTGGCATTCTTTGTATTTATGTTAATTTTTTGCGAGTTTGTTTTTGCAATTTGTTTATCAGTAAATACTTTTGGCCCTCTAAACACAAAATTGGTGTTTTGTCTTATTATTATTGTAATAGATATTAATTTTTCATACGTGGCCAACAAAAGGGTTGAATGTTTTGGGGTCAAAGTAGTGTAGCAAATATGTTAACTTTTCGACTCTTCAAAGACCAATGGGGGTATAAGGCATCCTGGGGGATTCAGTATTGTTTCAATAATTAGGTTAGGGAGTCAATAAATCAGAAATATGGCAACATTTCAAACATATTCTTTTTATACACAAATCAAATACCAAAAGAGGTATTATAGTGTTGATGTTACCGTATTGACATTCAGGCCTAATGGGCCTCTTGTTACATAAGTATAATTCGGTTATGGTGCAAATTTTGTATGGATGATAACAATGACAGGTTTGTCTTTTTACATCTTTCTTTAAATGTTACATCTAGAGTTGTAATTAGGCTCCAGTAGAAAAAGTCTTCTGTTGCTAAGATTCTTACTGATAACTGTAAAAATGGCATGTGAAGATGCATTTAGAATACATTAAAATCCACTCATATGAAGGTATCTTCTAAATCTGTACAAGAAAAAGGCAATGTTTCCAGCTGTCGTGATTTTATGTGAAAAATATGATTTGCACTGTTGTGACATTCTTATCGTGTAGTTTTATGATTCCCACTGCTGTGACATTCTTATCGTGTAGTTTTATGCCATCTTTATAGATAGGAAAGCTAAAAGGTAGTGTTAGATGATATTTTTAATAGCAGATTTGTGGTTGATGATGCAAAACAGATCTATATTTTGACACAGTATCTGTTTGTATATCAAGCGTCCTGGTGATTTTTTGTATTCTTCGTTATTGAATAGTGTTTTTCAATTAAGAAGTTAGGCTATGAATTTGGAGAAAAGTGGCTGAAAACAATATATGTCTAGAAATCAGAGGACCGAATTTGACACCCAACAGTTGGAACAAACCTTATTAAACATTGGTTATACTAGAGCTTGTATGATACTTGACTTTTCAGGATAATTTTCTGTGGTGTATCATGTCAATGTTGTTGCATGATATTCCAACAACTCATCACTATTCTACAGTTGGCATGAACTCACATTGCCACAAGTAGTATTGTTCAAGAGGTAGTAACATCCAGTTAAGTAAAGAAATCCTATATAGTTTTAGGTTTAGTGCTATACATGTATTTTATATGAAGAGGTCAGTAGTCAGTGGTCATTCTCTCTAAGTATCAACAAAATGTCTGTTTCAGAGTTGTTTAAGACAAGATCTATTTCAATGTGGTGATGATTCTGTGGTTATTGTAAGCTCTCTGATTTAGATGTTATGCGTTTTCTCTACCCTGAAGTGTTCACCATCTACAATGCATGTATAGCTCTCTATTTACTTTATCAGAGGAGAACTGGAAGCAGATTGACTTCTGGGAAAATGGGCTTTATGTTCATGCTGCAATAATTTAATGTATTAATCTAACTTAATTATATAATCGCCACTTATGATATTACCCACCATTTTAATTAGTAAATGTGGAAAATAGGCCAAAAATATTGATCAAAATGCACCATCTTAGGACTAAATTTGATTTGTAGACCTGCATTATATGCAATTTGATTTTTCATTTTTTATACACCTGTTGAAGACGGGATGTGGTATGGGGTTAGTCATCAATGTATTTGTGAATGTCTGCATACATGTATCTTTTATAGCATTTTATGTATAATCATCATACCTTGTATGCAAGTTGAATGCCACAATGATGTCACTAGGACTTTTTGCAAGAGTTGTTGCCCCTTTTGTCATAAAAATTCTATCTGAAACAGTTCTGCAACCCTATTTGACCTAGATGCACAAATTTGGTAAAAAAGAAAACAAAATTGGTGTCTCACACACCAAAATTATGTCACTTTTTGCCAGAGTTAGTTGTTTACCTTGATTCACTAAAATAAGTACCCTTGTGCATCAAGGCATATATTGGAGTATTGCATACCAATATATCACTGCAATTTTTCTTACAATACTTATTACCCTTTTCTTGTAAATATTTCATTGTCTGGTGCTGAACTTAAACAATATTTGACCTAGATTTACCAATTTTGGTATATATATGAATAACAGAGTGTAACCAAGTATTATTAGCTCTTCCCAAGGTAGCAATGTGTCAATTAACTTTTCCTCATTCTTTGATGAATTACTTCGAAAATACATTTGGCATTGCACACAATTTTTTTGTCTTGTAACTTGATTCGACCTGCTGGCTCGGAAAAGAAGTCATTTAAGCAAATTAATTGTTGAATTACGTAATATTTTGTAGGAATGAGAATTCATTAATGTTGAATTGATGCGAGTTTAATGGAATTGCTATTTCTAAAAAAATTAAAATTTTGCTATGCACAGGGGAACTTTCTTGCTTAAAAGTCAAGATATAGAAATGCGGAAATTTTCGGAATTGATGATGCAATTCATAAAGAGTTTTTAATTTGACAGTGATATTTAATCATTGATTCAGAGCCAAAACCAATGTCATTGAATGATCACCAGACAAATCATAAGTGACTGAAGAATTTTCACACAACAATAATCATTGTGTTTAAGGGGAGGTAACTGAACATTACTGGGAAAATATTACCTTTTGATGCATAATGAAGCAAATGTGCTGATGTCAGCAATTCTAACAACAATAAGTGTGAGATAAACTGTATATTCTGTAGATAAGGACCATAAACACTATTTAAATGCCGTTATAAAGGTCTCTCCCAGACATCTTGTTTCTGTGTTTTTTTCTGTCTATTGAGAATGTTTTTATTATTCCTTTATAGAAACATTCTTTGCCTATTATAGTGTACCAGTATGTACTTTAGGTGACGATCTACAGTGTAATACAAATGGTAATATCCAGTCTGTAGATAAGTGTATTGTTTCTTGCATTCTCATGGATGTGGCTATGTTTTCCTCAATGGTTCAATGTGCCCATTATGATTGTCGTTTCTAACAATATCTTGTCATGTTTACACAACATTGATCAAGTATTGTCTTCACAACATTGTCATTCCATTTGGAGACTGGCCTATCTTGTTTTTCTGTGTGTACAGCCTTTTGATTGCCTCCCCTGATTATTGAGTGACACCTGGTGTCTGTTATTGTAGCTGTTGGAGATGACATCAGAGATTTTGATGACATAAAGATAGGTCTGTCTTCTACAGATAAAGTTATCAAGGTGTTGTGGGTAATAGTGTGTGAACACATCAATACATAATGATGTACTATTAAGGCTTGTTTGTTGTCTATTTCTATATAAGCTTGTATTTGTTATCCCCTACCACAAATTGAGTGGCAGTGGGCATTAAGTGTTATCATTGTCAATCTGTATGTCCGTTATTTTGTCCTTCCACATTTTGTGTCCATTGCATGCAATATCTGTCATCTTTGGGTCATATTTTCAAAACAATATTGTGGATGTTCATAGAAAGTGTGTCACATACCTAAATTAGGTCATATGACCAATTATTATTATTATAAGTTATCATATTTGTCAGTACACTTTGTGTCCAGGCCATATCTTTTAATACCAATAAAGTTAATGATTAAACTTGGAAACATCTTTGTTTTTTCATGATCAATATATTGAATACCATACCAAAAGAGGACTGTAAAAAACCTTGTATTCAAAATTTGAGTATCTTCATTATTCCTTCAAAAATTAAAAACTCCTGGCTAAATTACACTTGTTGTTGATTTATATGCTGTTTTGTTTGAAAGTTTGACAAATTTAGATAATTGTTTAAATCATTTGGTATGGCTGCCTTTATTTGGTTCCTTTTTATCCAGCTGACAGTCACATTAACAGTATCAAAAACAAGGAAAGCTTCAGATGATCCAAAAGTCAGTTTTACTGAAAACAAAGGTCATATTGGATTGAGAAGGTCCCACTAAATATTACTATTCAATATTAGACGATAGGTGTTATATAGCTTTTATACAATGTCACATACAAACTGTCAAAATTTCTAAAAACATTTCTGTCATGTTGTGATGGTAACAAGATGGATACTATACTACAGCCACTAAATCTAATTCCCTCCTGTTTCATTTTGAGAGTGAATGGTGCGTGATCCCTGATTTGATGCAATATTTTAATTAAAGGGTCGGCTGCCAGCTACTATTGTTAATCATTAGCTGTATAAGGTTAATTGTATTTTACCCTGTGATGTGGCAGCACTGAGGAATTTATATGATGGCTGTGTGACAGCTTTTAGATGATTTGACAGAAACCAGAATACTACTTCTGTTTCCAAATGTAATTCTCAATTTCCTGGCATGCAACATGCTACTGATCATGTACGTGGAACTCCTGGTTTCCACTGTGATATTTTTCTTGTTGTACAAACCTTAATGTATTGCATTTTACGTCATCTTGCTAAAAAAAAGAAATGATAACTTATAGATCAGTGTAATTGTACTTGGTGTTTTAGGGAAATTTTAATATCTTTACAGTTGAAAAATAATTGCCAGCTCAACATCCTCTTGGGTGTCTGAAGTGTGTAGAAATGTCTTCTTATTTTTACAAATTAAAAGTATCAATAAATTTGTTTAAGAAATATGCTGGTTAATATGACATGAGTATTGACATTTGAAGAATTCAAGAATAAATGTTAATTTTCTGATTATTATTGATACCTAAAAGACACTGTTAACTCTTAAGAGCTCTTCTGTCTGCTGAAAGCAGAAACTCTCGTCGCCGACTCGTCTTACTGTGCCAAGTGCAGTTAAGTTGTCTCTACAATGTTTTATTCAGGTGTAATTTAATTTGAATTCCAAGAAAATTTCATGAAATATCAACTTATGTTGAAATTCTTTGTAGGGAATTCTTAATCATAAACAGTTATCATGCACAATGACATTTGTTGAGGCAACTTCTGGAGTACACATAACTTCAGTGCAATGAAATTCAGAAGTGCATAATTCCTTTTATGGTATGATTAAATTAAAATTCATTGATACACATGTTTTCTTTACAAACATAAGTCATAATGCATACATGCTTCTTGTAATATGACAAAAATTCAGAAGTGCATACCTCTTGAATTATGTTCAAAAGTCTGATCTGGACCGAAAGTCCGAGGTGGACTTTTCTCATACAAATCCCAGCTATCGTAGTAAACATTTTACATTTTGGACTTTTCCAAAACCACACAGTTTCATTTAAACTTTGTAGGAAGTATCCCTTTGGGAAGGGCTTTCAGATTTGTTCAAATGATGGGCCTCAGTTCCCAAGGGGCACCACTTTCAGGGTCCATTTAAATGGGAAAATTTTGTCAAATTTCCAAAATCTTCTAATATACTAGAAGGCCTAGTGCTTAATGCTTTGGTATGTATAGTAACTTTAGGGCATGGAGAACCAAGTTTGTTTGAGCATGACCCTTGTGTTGAAAGTAATGCCAAAATTTTACTTACAGACCTATTTCATCAAGTTGATGTTAAGGCCCAATGGGCCTCTTTTTAAAGTTGCTTTGTGAAACCTGGGTTATAAATAGGTTCCAAAGTACACAGTTTGTCGAGTACATTTACTGTTATGTTTAAAAGCACTGATGCTCTCCTAAAGAATCTCTTCAATACTTTGGAATGTTTGGAAACACTTCAATAAGATATTTGATTCAATATGAGATAAATCAAAGCCAAAAGAGAATTCTGCATACCTGGTATGCTAGTGAATGATGAAATCTGTAAAACAGACACTCTAGAAAAGTAAGTGTTTCCTGTATCACATATACCATCTACAATGATACATTAATAGTCTTCTATGCAGCTTCTCACTATGGACATGTAAAGTTAATATCTAATTATGATATTGACTATAGAAACCCCGCTAAAAACTATATATACCAGCAACATTTAAACTTAAAGCTGTCATATTCTCCAAACTATACACTTCAATTAACCAAAATCAGCTACAAACGTCAAGTAAATACCTAGATTAGAATAGAAATAACAGTTGCATGGATATAAAATGTGATGTAATTGAGTAAACAATAGA
>JAUMGZ010204205.1:0-12353 GCA_032359645.1 Pododesmus macrochisma | reverse complement strand
TATTAAGGGCTTATTGTCCGATCAACAGCTAAGGTCATTTACGGACGTGCTAGTTTTACTGGTGGAGGAAACCGGAGAACCCGGATTAAAACAACCGACCTGCGGCGAGTCACTGGCAACTTTCTCACACTAGCACGCCCCGGACGGGAATCGAACTAGCAGGTGAAAGGCTCTTATGTTTACAAGTCGGCGACTTTAACCACTAGGCTACCGCGGCCCCCTACTGGTGTGTTAGTGGTTATCATTCTAATTACCGTAACGAACAATTAATTTTGTCTGGCCTAATTAAACAGTTGTCTAAGAGAGATATAAATATTGAGTTCTGTAAAGACAGCCAGTTGTCAAGTAGACCACGTTTAAGAACTACACAACGTCGTGGCGTGGCACGGAATTCACACATCGCCGTAATTTCTCGAAACATCTTTGGGGTTTTACAAACAAGGGATTAACTATGCTTAGATCTTGACCAATTCAGTGTGCTTTGGAGGAGCTTGTAGAATACTGTTAACAAGTCCTGCTATTTGGTTAAAACCAACATCCAGTAACAGAAAATGTGGAAATTTAATTATATTTTAGTGCTGGTGACGTTTTGCCTGTTTTCGGTATATGGACAACACGGGGGTCCTCATCATCCCCCAGCGCCCCAACCACACCCATCAACAGCACAACATCCACACGAACCACCACCCGCTTCGTGGGAATATCAAAAATTCATTGAAGTCGAGAGAAAACTATTGGAATCGCAACACAATTTAGAAAGGACACTTCACCTTGTTCAAAGAGAGCGCAACATCCGTTACCCGGGCCCTCCTGGAGCTCACCCTACACCTAGTGACGTGGGATCCTACACTTCGTTTTTCCATGAAATGGATGCCAGATTGATGGACATTTTGAATGTGACCCGGGATTTATCTCGCATTATGCATATCTGTCCGGCAAAACTGATCCGTAAGTAAAATCTTATAAAAAAATGTTTTATCATTCGTTATTATCTCTAATTTGTGCTTCATATGAGTTAAACGAGTTTTGAAATTTTCGCTAACAGTGTTATATCATATACTAAATCAAGAAAACAATAAATGTGAAATGTATAGCATCTGATGGTTTAATCGAAAAATAATGATGAATCTAAAGTAAATCTACGTCTGAAGTTCGAAACAAAAAATTATGAGGACGCTGCATGACAATGAAGCAACTATCCTAAGGGTTATGGTAAATAGTGCCACGAACACAACACTTTACTAAGTATTGACTCAAACAGCTCTAGATATTTCAATAATACTCAATTAAACAATAACGACTGTGACGTATTACTTAACTCTAAAGGACAATGAAATTACGTTTGTAAATGTTTATAGGCTAGCTCTAAATCGTATAGGGCGAAGGTTATGTGTGTACACAAACGTCTATAGAATACTTCTTTCCAATATCTTACACCGCTAGAGCTAAAATATATTACAATATTAGAAAGTATGTATTCCCTTGAATAACATTAAACATATGATCATTGACATTAAGTTCAACAACTTCATGAATCATTTACTCCTAACTATATGCTTTTGTGAACGAAGTGATTGGATCAAACAATATAATTAAACATTTATCAACATCGTTTTCATTGGTGTGTATATTTACACCATGTTTCAATAACATTTAGAAGGTAAATTTTTACGCTTTAATTTGCAAAGTAAATGATAATTGTTAATTCAAATCTAATTTCTGATTTCAGATTTAACTTAAAAAACCCAGTCTTTTTATAAGAAATGAAATAAAGAAATACTGTTGTTGATGTTTTTGTAAATTTCAGTCTGACAACACTCGAAACGTCGGTCGAGAAAGCCATGTATTCCCTACCTACTAGTTGTTTTTAGTTCATGCTACACATATATATACCTTGACAGCAGATGTTATCAGTGTTAGTGGTGGGGGTATTTTGTTGAATATCCTTGTCGTTGAGAATGTATCGGAAAATATACGACCACCATGTGTTACATTTGTTCTCTAATTATTTCCTGACATGTGCTAAATTTAGGATAAGTTTATCACGAATCTAATTAATGTTCACACGTTTTAAATGTGAGTAAATATAAAGCTTAATAGAGTTATTAATGATCAAAAATTTAAAGTAAAGATACCTCCATTCAACGCGACTTGAATATCGCCTTGGTTTTTCGTATTTACTACTCCATTCTCACTTCCGATAGACATTTTTCTCATTTCTGTGACGTCAGTACTTCAAATGAAAATACTTGTTTCATAAATAGGGGTCACATTTTCTGAGAAGAGTTTACCATTTCTGGGAAGACATATAGACTTTACACAATACTTCTTTATATTCCAAATTGTTCGGTAAATTCAAATTGCGGACAGCTTCAAGTACATAATATTAAATCCATCATATTCATCGAATTGTTACTATGTTTGCTGAATATAGTAAGTCATCACGATCTTGATAATAAATAGAATAAATTATTATCTTATGTTTGACCATAATTCTTAAACGTACTACATATCTGTTTATTACCTTTTAAGTACAATACAAACGGGGACATCTCTGTTGATATTATACTGCAGGGTCATCTGGTGTAGAATATAGGTTAGAGAGCAAGACTAAGGTCATCATAACAAACGTTTAAAATCCTTTCTTCGACAACGCCCTTTTTCTGTGAATAATGCGCCAAACTCTCTGTGCTTGTAATATAATTTTAATATATTTTGCATACTAGATTAGACTTATTTAATATGTAATATACATATCTTATAGCATGTGACAATATGTACTCAAAACGACCTGACATATAACGACCGAGGAACAGTCGAGGGCACTGTTGACAGGTTACCACCGAAACAGTCGAGGGCAGTGGTGGTATATCACGACCTAGAAACATTCCTAGCACGTACAGGGCAGACCCTGATGTGTCTGTTTATTTAAAATATTCACGCGGCCAGAAGTTATAATTAGTATGTGAAATCACGAAAACCGACATTAAGTCATTAAATGTTATCATTAGAACATTTTAATTGAACACATTAAATTAATTAACTCTGCATAAATTATAAAAAGAAATGTATGGTGACATGTCACGATATATTGATTAGCCGCTCTCTCTTTCTCTCTCTCTCTCTCTCTCTCTCTCATTGGAATACTTTTCACTTTTTAAAGTAAGCATTAACGCAATAAATGTTATTCTGTGCGATATAACACGTTTAAAACGTCTGTGACATGAACGGCCACTCAAATACATCTATATATTCAGTGTCAACGTCTTGCAGTTAATTTGTATTTATCTAATAAGGAAGTTTACAGGTAAATGAAGTATTTATTATGCGTTGGTTACATACATAAATGTCTACTTCATAAAGAACATATCAATTATAATGTAGGTATATTAATGTCAAAATAGCATTGTTAATTGTGATATTTATGCAGGCTGGTCTGACCTTGTTTAACCTATCATTCCTTTTATTTCTACTGTAATTTGTTCAACGCGGTAGATTAAAATTGTTTTGTTATCACAAAACACGATCTATTTCTCTTCCGATTATTACAATTGTATTTTAAAAGATAACATTTTGATGAAGAAGTAAAAATATAAATTTAAGTGAAAAAACATCCCCCTGCGCCTGTTGCTGTTGGTTGATTAATAAACAATAAACGTACACATTTAAGCGGTGTTTTTATTTTAGCGTTTTTCACGCTGACCTTAAAGCGCTATTTTATGTACAGCGCTTATATTTAACATCTAGATTTAAAACATTAATGTAGGTTTACGTACGCTAATTCATGATTGCGCGTTCATGTCCTGCAAAGGATGTAGTGCTTAAATATGAATGCGCTAATATAAGTACGTTTATAGTATTTGCTTTGGGTCAAGAAGCTTGGTCTTCTCACTCATTTAGTTGGCTTGACGTCAATTTGAAATGTCTGGCTCAGTTTGCAGGTTTATTGTGGTGATGACGTTGTTATGTGTCTATCGATTGTTTGTTTATATTGTTTGTTGTGTTGATCCTAGTTCTTGACATTTCTGGTCAGGCCCAATATTAAGAGATGTGTTTATACATAAAGATATCTCTTAATGACATCACAACGAGACGCTTTTTATCGTAGGGCGTATATTTTATATTTATGAAAATGTATTAAAACTCATAAATGTTATAAGAAAACAAAAATCATGCAAAACGAAAAGAAACCATTATGCAGAAAAATATCATTAATCATTATGGCATTTCTTCACATTTTAACTCACTTTGACCTCAGTACATTTAGAAAAGAATAAAGTTTCGATCCGCCATTCACTAGTTGTGTCCTTATCAACATGAAAACGGTTAATTTGATGAGTAAGCTACAATACAAAAACTCATCAATGTCTTGATTATAAGACTTCTTCGTCCTTGATAACCACAATAATGTGTGAGTGTAAACATCACTATGATAATAAGCGCAGGTAAATACGTCAATCCAACACCACGTGCTTACCCTATCACGCACAATTAATGTTTGTCAAAACTTTAAACGGAAATTAATTTTACCGTCAATTTTACAATTTGTGGCTTTTTAGCAATAACATATGTATCTATAGTAATAAAATTCATGACAGCATTAATAATAGCAGAACAAGTACATATCACATATATGTTATATTTTCATAATTGTTCTAATAACTTAAGGTTATCGCTAAAACAATTTATAATCTCCGACGAAGGAGAGTTCCACTATTTATCAATTGTCCGACATGAACTAATAGACACCACTAACATACTGAAAAAACAGTATATACGTTGAAGAAAAAAAATAATTAGCACTAACACCTCTTTGAAGTAGCAAACCTCCAGAAACTGATATAATAAACTTATACATTCATAAATAATTTCAAAGCAATTTGACTTAAACTGAAATACATAAATTAGTATGTTTCACATCCGTATAAATTTCAGGGCGATTCACTTTAGCAATAACTAACCATAAACAAGAGATCACTTTTAATAAAAACATTCCAGTTCCCCAACCATAATGTCACCGTTATTAAGATAACGTCACCCTGTCATTACACAGCGGTGGCTGGCTGTTGGGTGATTAACTGTCACATTGAAAACGTGTTTGTAAGTGTGTCCATTGTATAATGGCAGGAATAGCAAGTGTCAACAAAAATTCAACACTTTATTCGACAATTTTAGTTATTATACATTTTAAAAAGCATTATACAATTGCCTAATTTTAAATTAAGATGATAAAACAAATACAGAGCTTTTCATGTGACAATAATGCTTATTCTTCTTCTACATGAACAAAAATGCTATATGAAACAGCTGGCCACTTATAAATGTAGTTTCTATGCGAGAGGTCGTTGTTAGTAGTTTGTTTTTTTATTCACAGAATATTTTTTTGGAAACCAACAAATGGCACGCATCCTTTTTATATCTACATGTATTTCTATAGAATGTAGCTAACACAAATGCACCAATAAATAGGAAAATAAATAAAATTGATAAACTATAATTAAACTAAAATGATAGATTCGTTTACATCAAAATGCATGTGAATGTGGAAGCAACACCCATAAAAGAAAAGCGAAATGACCTTGATCGTCTCCCCTGACAACCCACACGTCCCCCCTGACAACAAAAACGTTTCCCCTGACAAACCAAAGGTTTCCATAAGAGTCTGCCAACGTTTGGATTTTTTTTTAACTCTGCACCCATGCTACTTCAGGTCTCACTATATGGATTGTTAAAGTAGTAAATATGAAAAACCAAGACGATATTCTAAAGCCGTAAGTCCATAGACATGGGCAAACAAAAGAAAAACGTGGGACGCACACAGAAAAACCAAGACGATATTCTAAAGCCGTAAGTCCATGGACATGGGCAAACAAAAGGAAAACGTGGGACGTACACAGAAAAACCAAGACGATATTCTAAAGCCGTAAGTCCATGGACATGGGCAAACAACCAAGACGTTATTCTAAAGCCGTAAGTCCATGGACATTGACAAACAAAAGGAAAACGTGGGACGCACACAGAAAAACCAAGACGATATTCTAAAGCCGTAAGTCCATGGACATTGACAAACAAATAAAAAACGTTTGACGCACACAGACAAATTAACCAACTATACATTTATATACAGAAGTAATTTATATGAGTTTTGTATATTCAATACATAAAATTGCAAACATAAAATATGCATACATAAAAATTTTAATAAAATAAATCCTCCTCCTGACTTACGCGCAAATGTAGTTTAGATACTAAGGTCACCAAGGGCAGGTGCTAAATAGGACTGAATATTGTATGTCATAACTTTGAAGTGGTTTAACTCACAAGTCACTATTTTATAGTTGTACCCAAAACAAAAAAAAAGCACTTGTAATGCATTAAATACAGAAATATACCTATATATAACAGGCTGTACATGTACATTGTATATATGAAGTTATTTATATTTATAACAACATACATAAATTGATCTAGTTACATGTTATAGTTAATGGGAAAACGTAAAGAATAGCATTGTTGATATATATGAATAACTTGCCACTTCGACCCTATATTGGGAAACTATCTGTTTCACCGAAAAGACATTTGAAAATTTAAATATTTCTTCGTTTAGAGTTGTCTTTCTTTCTCCAAAACGACCGTTATTTAACTTTTAAACTATTTTCCATGCGGTTTTCGTCGTGCGGGTTAGACGTAACGCTTACATATAAACATAAATCAAGACTGTTAGTGACATCTTCACAAGCCAAGTTTCGCTACACTACGTTTATATAATAAGCGAACTGAAAGGAAGTGGTTCGTACACGTTGGCTAGCGAAGATGTGATAGGGATAAAATGATAACATATTTATATATCGTGGCGGTATTCCTTTAACATGTACGATAAATTTATTCAACACACGGCATCAGAAGTATCACCAACATGACGGTATTTTACATTAAAGAAAAGAAGAAGTAGCATCAACAGAATAAAGGATATTAACACAAACGAAGATAGTCAAGGCTGTAGCCTACGGGGTGAGAGGGTTGGGGATCAGAATTTTTTGCAATTTTTCATTTTTCTATGACAAAATTCCCGGCAAATCAGCAAATATATGTGTGCGGCAGAAACAAAATTGTTTTGCTCCCCCACCGACTTTCCACAGGCTACGGTCCTGGTAGCCACATCAAAGGTCACCTTCAGAATGAACTTAAAACTGAAAACGGGTATTAAAAAATAGTTAGGGCAAGAGACTGTATTATTTTTGGGATATTGAGCACTTGTTTTAAGACTGCCCTAATATGACGCGACTTAGGTATGGTTAAATGCTACAATATCAGATCATTTTATTATTATTATAAAGGTTCTATTCTTACATCACATACTTATCCAACAGGACAGAATCAAATGAGACAAATAATCAATATGTTTTTGACAGAAATTAAAGAAGTTTTAAACGTTTTCTGGACAGTAAAGAATTCAAAATCTTATACACAGACGACGTATCACGACATATTCAAGCATAATAATTTCCACGTAAGGACCAGGCTAATATTTGACTAGCATAGTACTTTTTACGTAAGGACCAGGCTAATATTTGACTAGCATAGTACTTTTCACATAATGACCAGGCTAATATTTGACTAGCATAGTACTTTCCATATAAGGACAAGGCTGATATTTGACAAGCAGTGTCCTTTTCACATTAGGACCAGACTAATATTTAAATAGCATAGTTCTTTTCACATAAGGACCAGGCTAATATTTGACTAGCATAGTTCTTTTCACACAAGGACCAGGCTTATATTTGACAAGCATAGTACTTTTCATATAAGGACCAGGCTAATATTTGACTAAATATTAGGTAAAGACAGAACGATTAACAAATAACTTGTATGACTATTTTGACGTTTATATATGTATTGTAAATTTGTGAATATGATCAAATGACTGTAAATATTTCAACTGTAAAAATCAATATAATAAAAAAATGAATTGTCAGTCAATGCTATCCACGCAATATAAGTCATCGAGTAGATAGTGGGTAGCTGGTAGGGTGGCTCAACTTACTTTTAAAATATATGACAATCATTGATTGGTTAATGATGAAGAATGGTATGTTTCCCCTTTGGCTCTGTAGCTTTGATTTACCGAAGTCTTGTCTATTCTAAAATAATTTTCTCCATAGCGTCCATTCATGACGGCTGCTTCGAAGCAAGATATCGGGATCGGGACGGGGGTGTCTCACACAGAGTATTAGATCTTATCATATTTATCGGAGGCATGTTTCAGATTGCATTTTCGTATTTATGTATCATGTGCTATACTTATGTTCTATTGATTTTTGTTGTTGCATTTTTTGTTTTGTTTATTTGGCGACGATTGTTTTGATTAACGGACATTATCTTTTTAAACAACAAAGCCGGGAATCTGAGATACACAAAGAGTCTCCAAAAAAAACCAAGAATATAATCAACTGATGTTTTTTGTAGAATGGTTTAAATGGGCATTAAGTTCTGTGAGATTAATAGAATCTCGTAACTGTTCAAGATAGAATTATCTCAGACGAGGGGTTGTATGTATGTTAAAGATCTCAAGACAAGGTCATCCATACCACCCGTAGTCTGAGATAACTCTATCTTGAACAGGTGAGAGAAAAACGAAACATGCGCAACAAATAACAAACTACAGTGACGTAAACGTCCTATGGGATAAGTTTTGAACCATAGGTTAACCTAGATACACTGAAACACGTGTCTGAAATGCATTTAAACGTTTGCTATCTTTCTTCCTCGTATTTAGTGTAACAAAACAAAAAAATAACTTCCTTGTCAACTTAACCTAGAGTGCACTGAAGACAAAGTCTTCGTGTGGAGGAGAATCCCTATACCCAACAGTTACTTAAGTGTGAAGTTCCAAGTAGCTAAGTTTACCATCTCCTAAATATGGGCTCGGAGAAAGCAAGAGTAACAAAAACCAAATTTAACATAGACATGAAAAAAAGTCACATATAAGATAATTTACTGTCTTTAATTTTAACGAAGTAAATACGAAAAACCATAATGATATTCAAAAGACAACTCTATGGACATTGGTAAATAAAAAGAATACATGGGACGCACACAGAAAAAAATACAATTATTAACTAAAAATGAAACATCACGAACTTTTATACAGCTAATGTTAACTTTATGAAAACGAAATATGTCCTTTTTAACCGGCACACAAAACCATAATTCAGCACAATGTCAAGACAACGTTCACACCAGTACGTATAAGTCGATGCATCTTAAAACCTTCACACTGTTCATCTACGTGTTTAACCTTTAACTGTAATACATTCAATTCTCTGCGATTGACAGATCTTTCTTACTGACGTAATCTGGCCTTACTAAATCATCGTACATTACGTGCTTCATAGATTTTAAAAGATCGGCGTCTCTTTCCTTGTAATTTGTGCATGTATATAAGACAACAAACCTCCTGGATTCTCAGAGTTCTTTAATTCAAAGTAACTCGATAGAGTCGAAAAGTTGAAGCAGTATATACGGTGTTGACACTGGTAAGTACACTTATTTGTTATCGCGTTTTAAATATTCTGTCGAAGTTGATGATTATTAGTTGCTAAGTATGTTAAGACTAAAGGTATGATTGATACTAGTTTAATAATGAGTGACGTACTTCGTGTGCATGTTGTCAACAAATTATAAATTTTAATTTAATTTGCTAAGTGACGGGCAGATGAATATGCATAGTGTAAAATATATTATAAATGTCATTGCTATTGTCTAGTGATTTTAAAAGATTTATAGCTAAAGTTTGTTAGTTTTATTGGTATTTAAAGTCCATTCCAACTCGTGTCACATCGAGACGGTTTCCGCTTGTGAGTGTGCGCACTGATGGTGACGTTAAAGTGCTATCTCACTGAAATATCACACGACAGGCACGTTTACATGTTACTTCGCCAGGTCGCATTATCCTGATCCTCACCAGTAAGTAACCAGTAATCCTGCCCAGAATACTAAGTAAAATTATGGGATTAATATAACAATTTTATTGAGGTTAAAATTCGGGAATGCAATTGGCTTTTAAAATTTCAACATGCCCCTAAGTACGCTTCCACTCAATTATTAGTGGCTGCATATGTAAAATGTAAATGTAAACTCATTATAAAAGTTGGTTTAATTTATTCAATTATTAGTGGCTTAATATGTATAATGTAAACTCATTATTAAAGTTGGTTCAATTTTCTCAATTACTAGTGGCTTAATGTGTATAATGTAAACTCATTATAAAAGTTGGTATAATTTACTCAATTATTAGTGGCTTCATATGTATAATGTAAACTCATTATAAAAGTAAGTTCAATTTTCTCAATTATAAGTGGCTTAATATGTATAATGTAAACTCATTATAAAAGTTTGTTCAATTTACTCAATTATTAGTGGCTTCATATGTATAATGTAAACTAATTATAAAAGTTGGTTCAATTTACTCAATTATTAGTGGCTTAATATGTATAATGTAAACTTGTTATAAAAGTAGGTTCAATTTACTCAATTATTAGTGGCTTAATATGTATAATGTAAACTCATTATAAAAGTTGGTATAATTTACTCAATTATTAGTGGCTTAATATGTACAATGCAAACTTATTATAAAAGTTGGTTCAATTTACTCAATTATTAGTGGCTTAATATGTATAATGTAAACTCATTATTAAAGTTAGTTCAATTTTCTCAATTTTTAGTGGCTTAATATGTATAATGTAAACTCATTATTAAAGTTAGTTCAATTTTCTCAATCATTTGTGGCTTTTAATATGTATAATGTAAACTCATAATAAAAGTTGGTTTAGTTTACTCAATTATTAGTGGCTTAATATGTATAATGTAAACTCATTATAAAAGTTAGTTTAATTTACTCAATTATTAGTGGCTTAATATGTATAATGTAAACTCATTATAAAATTCAGTTCAATTTACTCAATTACTAGTGGCCTAATATGTATAATGTTAACTCATTATAAAAGTTAGTTCAATTTACTCAATTATTAGCTGCTTTATATGTATTATGTTAACTCATTATAAAAGTTTGTTTAATTTACTCAATAATGAGTGGCTCAATATGTATAATATGAATGTAAACTCATTATAAAAGTTAGTGTAGTTTACTCAGTTATTGGTGGCTTAATATGAATAATGTAAACTCATTATAAAAGTTATATATATATATATCAGCGATATTTACGCGTATATGATCGGAATATATTTGAGCGTCAATGACACTCATGCTATTTCTTTGTTACTCATGGGACAAACTTATCTCCGATGCGGGGTTCCCAAGAATTGATTTTTACCTTTGTTTTTGTAGAGTTTCCAGAATGGCAAGTCTTTCCTTGTGGACAGTAGCATGTGTGCTACTATTGGCAGTAGTTCACATCGCCGAAAACTCTTACTTACCAGATCGACGACAAACTCTACGCGACCCATTTCGTGGTATTGATAGCTTAAGGGATATTGACCGCCATGGACCTCTGGGACTCTTGGATCCTGATTTTGGTAGAAGGCGATTGGATCGTTTTGATAGTCTTGACCGTCTTGACCGTGGTGGATGCATATGTAACAGTCAGTTGAATAGATGCTTACGTAGTTGCAGACGACGACGAGGAGGGTCGAGAGAACGCAGATGTAGACGACGCTGCAACAGCAGCTTCAGAAGTTGTAACAGACGTAACCGACATAGTTGCCGCCACTAAATACCTGAAGATGTTTGACATTATTGTTACAATTTTGTATAACATTTGAGGAGGTATTTGTAGCAGATTAATGTTGCCTCATTTTGTTTAAAAAAGCCAACGAATTATATATGCTTGAGCTTATCATAACTTTAGATATCGGAATGCACCTTGTGTGTTTGTAATGAAACAACTTGTTGTGGTGTCTACTGAGCAATAAAATATTTGATTTGTTACTAAAATTATTAGAAATAAATCAACATAGATAGAAATGTGATGTTTACGGTTTGATTATAATTGTGTCTACTAAAGCGTACCTTCTCATAACACTTCAAACATCCCGGGCCTAAACCTTATTTACGATGACAAAATGCCCCCCCCCCCCTCCCCACCACTGAGTTAGCCCAGGCTACGGCCCTGACATCTACTGTACAATATGTGACATTTTATAAATTATCTGTTTATCATTGTCATCATTATTCAAAAACAAGAAGCGAAACCAGGCCTCGAGGTTATAAAACTTTCCTCAGTACAAACTCAGACTCAAACTCAGGAATCTAACTCTGCTGAGTTTTTATTTAAAACGGAGGTTATAAATCACCTTGTGTACGATCTCAGCTGAGTCCGATTCTGAGTGTA
>JAUMGZ010204194.1:0-12354 GCA_032359645.1 Pododesmus macrochisma | reverse complement strand
TGTGAATAAGTATTTGATTTAATATCGATGTTTTCCTATATAAAACATTTATAGGGGCATCGGGAAACTTTAATATTGCCCCTTTGCAGGTGAAAAGCCAGGATTTCCCGTTAACACCATTATAAGCTTGTTTTTATACAAGTTAAAGAATTTCATCCATCAAGTATTTCTTCTGTGAATAAGTATTTGATTTAATATCGATGTTTTCCTATATAAAACATTTATAGGGGCATCGGGAAACTTTAATATTACCCCTTTGCAGATAAACAGCCATGATTTCCCGTTAGCACCAGCTAGGTAGTATTATGAGCTTGTATTTAGACAAGTTTAAAGAATTTCTTTCATCAAGTATTTTTTCTGTGAATATGTATTTGATTTAATTTCTGTTTTTTCCTATATAAAACATTTATTGGACCACCGGGAAACTTCCAGCTGGCCCCTTTGCAGATGAACAGCCATGATTTCCCGTTAGCACCAGCTAGGTAATATGATAAGCTTGTATTTAGACAAGTTTAAAGAGAGACTTCCATTAAGTATTTTTTCTTTGAATATTTATTTGATTTAATTTCGATTTTGTCCTATATAAAATATTTATTGGACCACCGGGAAACTTCCTGCTGGCCCCTTTGCAGATGAACAGCCAGGATTTCCCGATAGCACCAGCTAGGTAATATTATAAGCTTGTATTTAGACAAGTTTAAAGAGATTTCCATCAAGTATTTTTTCTTTGAATATTTATTCGATTTAATTTCGATTTTGTCCTTTATAAAACATTTATTGGGCCACCGGGAAACTTCAAACTGGTCCCTTTGCAGATGAAAAGCCAAGATTTCCCGTTAACACCATTATAAGCTTGTATCTAGACAAGTTTAAAGAATTTCTTCCACCAAGTTTTTCTTCTGCGAATAAGTATTTAATTTAATATCAATTTTTCCCTATATAAAACATTTATAGGGGCACCGGGAAACTTCAATATTGCCCCTTTGCAGATGAACAGCAAGGGTTTACCGATAACAACAGCTAGTTCGTAATATAAGCTAGTCTTTAGGCAAGTTTAAAGAATTTCTTCCATCAAGTACATTTTCTGTGAATATGTATTTGTTTTAATTATGATTTTTTGTCTATATAAAATATATATTGGGCCACAGGGAAACTTCCAGCTTGCGTCTTTCCAGATGAAAAGCCAGGATTTCTCCTTAACACCAACTAGGCAATAATATAAGCTTGTATTTAGACAAGTTCAAAGAACTTTTTTCATCTAATATTTTTTCTGTGAATATTTATTTGATTTAATTCCGAAATGTTCCTATAAAAAAAACATTTATAGGGCCACCGGGAAACTTTAAGTTTGCCCCTTTGCAGATGAAAAGCCGGGATACACCAGTTAGGTAATAATATAAGCTTGTATTTAGACAAGTTAAAAGAGTTTATTCCATCAAATATTTTTCCTGTGAATATGTATTTGATTTGATTTCGATGTTTTCCTATATAAAACATTTATTGGACCATCGGGAAACTTCAAGCTGGCCATTTGCAGATGAAAAGCCAGGATTTCACGTTTACACCAGCTAGGTAGTATTATGAGCTTCTCTTTAGGCAAGTTTAAAGAAATTCTTCCATCAAGTATTTTTCCTGTGAATATTTATTCGATTTATTTTCGATTTTTTCTATATAAATCATATATAGTGCCACATGGAAACGTCGACTTTGCCCCTTTCCAGATGAAAAGCCACGATTTCCCGTTAACAACAGCTAGGTAGGAATTTCTTCCATCAAGAATTTTTTCTAAGAATATTTATTTGATTTAATTTTGATTATTCCCTATATAAAACATATATAGGGCCACAGGGAAACTTCCAGCTTGCCCCTTTCCAGAAGAAAAGCCGGGATTCCTTGTTAACAACAGCTAGGCAATAATATAAGCTTGTATTTAGACAAGTTAAAATAACTTTTTCCATCAAGTATTTTTTCTGTAAATATTTATTTGATTTAATTTTGATTTTTTGTCTATATAAAATATATATAGGGCCACAGGGAAACTTCCAGCTTGCGTCTTTCCAGATGAAAGAATTTCTTCCATCAAATATTTTTTCTGTGAATATTTATTTGATTTAATTCCGAAATGTTCCTATAAAAAAACATTTATAGGGCCACCGGGAAACTTTAAGTTTGCCCCTTTGCAGATAAAAAGCCGGGATACACCAGATAGGTAATAATATAAGCTTGTATTTAGACAAGTTAAAAGAATTTATTCAATCAAATATTTTTTCTATGAGTATTTATTTGATTTGATTTCGATGTTTTCCTATATAAAACATTTATATGGCCACCGGGAAACTTCCAGCTGGACCCTTTGCAGATCTTAAGCAAGGATTTACCGTTAACACAAGCTAGGTAGTATTATAAGTTTGTCTTTAGGCAAGTTTAAAGAATTTCTTCCATCAATTTTATTTCTGTATGAATATTTATTTGACTTAACTTCTATTATTTGCCCTATATAAAACATTTATAGGGCAACCGGGGAACTTCCATCTTGTCCTTTTGCAGAAAAAAGCCAGTATTTACCGTTAACACCAGCTAGTTAGTAATA
Organism: Pododesmus macrochisma; assembly: GCA_032359645.1. NCBI lineage: Eukaryota > Metazoa > Mollusca > Bivalvia > Pectinida > Anomiidae > Pododesmus > Pododesmus macrochisma. Next base: position 9,764 of record JAUMGZ010204194.1, on the reverse strand, counting down.
TAAGCTTGTCTTTAGGCAAGTTTAAAGAATTTCGTCCTTCAAGTATTTTTTCCGTGTTAAAGTGACATATTTGAATGCATTACCAAAGCTGTATTAGGCTCATGAAGACTGAAGTTCAATAAGAATATCGTCATGATTGAGGCACAATTTAGAGATAATCACTTTTAATATACTTCAAACGTTTACATTGAGTTTAAGCAAGAAATCCCTAATCATCAAATGAATTTTGTAGATTGGAAGAGATATTGTAAGATTTTGTACTAGCCTTTAGTCTAGGGCAACTCACACACCAAGTTCAAACATTGTATGAGCATTCGTTCTACAGTTATAATCTAAACAAGTAAAATTCTATTTCTAGTAAAAGTGACCCTGACCTATGGCTAATAACGTTCAAAATCAACTGGATTGTGTGGGTCTTCTAAGGCAACCCACACACACAATTTAAACTTTGTTGAATAAGAGTCGTTGTCAGGAAATCATTTGGACAATCACACTTCTCCAGTTATCATCTTCATTAGTATTAGGAAACACCATTCTATTTGTAGGAATGGCAGCCTTGCCCTCTGGCAGACCACCCCCAACATCATTAGGGTTCTGTGCATCCCCTAGAGCATCCAACATACCAAGTTTGAACTTTCTGACACCCAAAATCATTAGGGCTCTCTGCATACCCTGATGCAACCCACTCACAAAGCTTAAGCTTGTTGCAATCATGTTTTCTTAGTTTATCATCAAGACAAGCTACAGTTAAACACAATTCTATTTTCATAAACGGTGACCTTAACCTATTGACAAACCACGCCGAAAATCGTTAGGTCTCTCTGAATCCCCTAGGGCAACCCACCCATAAACTTTCTGCAATCCTTTGTTTTCAATGTATCATTCATACAAGGCACAGTTAAGCAAATTCTGTTTTATTTGATGATGACTCTGACCTTTGGCAGATCACGCTTAATGACAAGAGATTCTGCAATTCCCCTATGGTAACCCACACATTAAATTTAAACTTTCTGCAATTATTCTGTCTCATTTTATCATCCAGAGAAGCCACAATTAAACATAATTCTATATTTAGTAACGGTGACCTTGACTTTTCAAAGGCTACGCCCAAAGTTAAAACTTTCTAGAATCATTCCTTTAGATTCATCACCTAGACCAAAAAACCCGGACAGACGGACGGACAAACAGACGGACATCCCGCGTGACAATTATTTGTAGTTTTCTGCATTGTTTATACGTATACAAATGTCTTATCGTGGGGTTTTACGCAAAAACTCAACTGATAAGACAATTTTACTTAATCATTCTACATAAATTATATATTGATCATTTTTGGAAATATTTAATACATTATATTCTTGGTTAACATTTATACTGAAACGTAGAGAAAATACTGTAACGTCGAACACTTCCTTTTTTCACTTTTATGTCCCCATACAATTGAGAGATACTGAGTATTACAAACGTCAGGTTACCTCTTTAAAAATTAGACTATATACGTAAAAATCTACTATTTCATAATAACAGTTTATGTTTAATACTGTTCACACATCAAAAAGAATAAAGATACAATATATATTTTTACACAAAGATTAGATAGTCTCCTTTGTTCTTTCGTCACCATAACTGTGACGTTTTCTTATGGTGACACTTGCTCCTTTTTAAAATGTGAAAAAGGTTACATATACCGGAATGAAACGGAGGCATCGCGGCGAGTGACACATGTGTAGCAGGAAACGCTTACCATATCGCGAGCACCTGGTTTCGCTTCTAGTTTTTTAATAGAAGTTCGTGATGTTTCCATTTTTAGTTAATAAATGTATATTTGGTTCATTTTTCTGTGTGCGTCCAACGTTTTATTATTGTTTGCCAATGTCCATGGACTTACGGCCTAGCATATCGTCTTTGTTTTTTCGATTTACTATTTTATATAATATTCAGCTCTCGCAGCATCCTCTGTTTCTCACATAATATATACCTGACTGACATAGTTCGCATGCATCACTCATGACCTATATCCATTAGTACCTTTCATCCATGTTCACTTATTAGTACTTTCTTTATAACGATATTCTCCCTTACAAATTCACGCAATTTAAAGTTTGCATTGCAAAAACATAACAATGTGTATAAAAAAATAAACATACCGCTATGTTAAAACTGTTATTTTATGTATACTGTTACAAGAATGAATGTCATTGCTGTCGTTTTTATTGAGTTATATATTCACCGCGTTACGTTAAAGATAATTTAAATAAGATATAATATAATGAGATAAGATATGATATTAAATACCAATAGCTAACTTTATTGTCCTCTTCAATAAGAGCATAGCATTTCCGAGAAACAAAAACATGTTAAGAATGTAGATATGAAGTTTCGTGAAAATTTAACAAGCGATTCTTGACAATAAGTTCAAATATGTCTCAGAGGCCATGGTGGTCACATTGGATTGAGTTCGAAAACGTCACAAAGGAATACATACAAGTGAATTCAACATCAAGTTTTGTGACAATATGGTCAATAATTCGTGGCAAGAAATCGAAAATGTCTCCACCCATGAAAAGTTATGGCGGCATTAGAATTCGGCAACTTCGCCCATAAGTATGAAAGGGGACGATACTAAGAACAACTACAGGAAATTATTATAAACATTTTCAAGTAAAATAAGGAAAAGTAACAGACGGGCGGAAGGGTGTACGGAAACTCCTTTTTGACGTGAAAACTGCGCTCCCTTTACATGAACTGCTTTGTAGCACATAGAGTGAGCGTAGTTTTTCCTTCTTTTCATACCTCGATGCTCTGTTATAATATTAAGGCTATTACTTTTAAAAATAGTCGACATTATTTGTACATCTTTAAGTATAATTTATTTTGTGTGCATACTTTTCTACACATGTTTAAGACTTTATGAATATGAAAATGTAAAGTGTTGATGAAATTTTAATTTAAACGTAAACAGAAGTTAACATTAATGTTTTATATTAAATCATACATATACACAACTAATAATTGTTTGTTTGTTTTATTGGGGTGTAGCGTTCCTTGAGCTCATGATAGGTCATAACGAGACGGTATCAGCTTGTGACAGTACGCACTTATGGCGAATTTTACAGTGCTGTCTTACTTCAATATTACACCGCAGACACATTGAAATGATACTTCATTCGGTCACATTATCCTGACACCGAGACAAACAGACCTTCTCCTACCCAGTAGTGATGAGCGCTTAGTAGGGAGTGAGATGCTTTCCTAAATTTTACGTCTTAGGTTTTGACGCGACCGGGATTTGATCCCACGACCTGGGATTTTAGAACCAGTATACCAGCCCGAAGCAAACACCTTAATCACTGGGTCACAGCGTTGGCTACACAACTAATAATGAGACACTAATAAGCAAATATCTACTGATTATATATTTAGGTACAAACGTTCCGTCATTTATTTACAAATGTTATACATGTATTTCGTGTTATGAAAAAAGCCCATCGAACATTAACGTCCATCTAGATGGAACAGGTCTATAAGTCATTTTAAAATTTGATAAGTTTATTTGAAGAGTTTTGAAATTTGCAAAAATAATTCTCGTTTTGACCTTCTAGCAGTTTCCCTAAAAATTAAGCCCTATCATTTGAACAAATCTGAATGCCCCCCTCCATTGGGATGTTTCCAAAATGCGAAAAGTTAACATATATGCAGTATAATAATAATATTGTTGAACTTTAACCCCCAAATGCTTAAGATTTTTCTTATCTCAGGGTAAGGCTTTTAACAATCTTGTTTCTCCATGCGCCAGGTAGTATATGTGCTAAAATCCATCTTTAGGCCTTCTAGTTTATCAGAAGATTGTTTGAGATTTGTCACATTTCCAGAAGCCCTTAAACTTGAACATATCAGAGTTCTCATTATTTTGGGACTTTCCTTACTAGGTTTCTTTTAAATTGGTCCATAAAGGTTTTGAGAAGTCGAAAATACGAAATATAAAAGGTTAACGAACAACGAACGGTATTTTAATTGAAATCTTGAGACCTTTGGTCAAAATAGACTAAACATTATATGAACTGAATTTAGATATGTTGTGTAGAACGTTGAATTATGCAAATCAATACAAACTATATATTATTAAGTATAATATAGTATAATATATGACAATAAGAAAGAAAATAAAAACATAAATAATAAAAAAGGTTTGTTGTCTGCCTGAATCTTTTCTTCCTCCAGACAGTATAGATGGTTGTGCAGATGATCATTTGTGAAGTTAAGAATGGTTTTCATGCTCAGAAGAGCTAGGATATTCATGTTGTCGTCCAACTCCATTTCACTCACGTAATTCTTTACCGGCAGAACATGAGTTCTGGGAAGCCCTAGCATCTCTGCTACCTTATCAACACACTCCTGAATAGCAGGACTGGAGAACACAGCTGTAACATCCTCCGCAACTGAAGGACAGATTTTGTCGATTTTAGTTAGTAAGACTACTTGGGGTATACCTGTAGTAATACAAATGTCAGGAAAATAGAAAAATTATTTAGAATAAAACAAGTTTATTGATATGGTTTCTAATTAAATTGACAACATATTTACAAAATTGTTCAAGGGCAAATTTAGGGTAATTACTCTAGCAAAAAAACACAGCGATGTCATTTAAGCATCCACCATCCACCATGCCATTATGCATTCACATGCAAAAATTGCTAAATACATGTCAAATATTGACGAAGTAATGCTCTGGACAAAGAAAAATTATTAAAGAGAAGGTAATAAGTATGCGAAACTCCGCCATCCCATGCTGCATACGTATTTATTTTTTCTATAAACCCTAGGTCAAATTATGTTGACGTTTTGCTCCGAAAAAAAATAAATGTACACGAAAAGTTGAATTGACTCTGGCACAAAATCATTGTTGTCATCCGATTTCCCCATTTAATAACATTACTTTACTTTTAAAGACGTTATAAAAACAATCACTTGTCTTCCAATGGTTGCTAATTATTCACTCTCTTTACTAGACTGAGGATAGTTAAACAATTATCTGTTTTAAAGTTTCTACGTTTATTGCGGTTTTCAAGTTTTCCAATTTAAGAAATATATTATATCAGCATTAGATGTTTGCTCAATTATCTATCTGTATTTGAAACAAGCATATCAAAACTTAATTTGTTACATCTCTGTTTCGTCTACTTGAATAAGATTGTACAAATGTTCATTGTTATCATCCGAAACAATGTTTGGTATGATCTTTGGAACCTAATATTGAAGATAACACTTAACCAATAATTAGCCAAATTAAGTGAGGATACAAGTATCTGTTACTAATAATGACTAAAATTGTATTATTAAAGGATTAATATGTTTTATTAAGAATATTATAATAAAAATGTTTCGGCCCACAAAAACTAATCAGTATAAAATACCTTTCTGATTCATTCGTGCCTGCATGTTGTGAATTCTTTTTAGAACTTTCTCGTGCATGACATCGGCTGAACTGCCGTCGATCACAAAGACAACACAGTGAGTTTTATCGCCAAGTTTTGAATCATCAATAAATCCAGTTATATCCGAAGATATTGGTACAGCTGGGTTAAACTGGAAAGACAATCAATAGTCAGATCGAGTAATAAAACCTTAAAGAATCCTAAAGACGACAGACCCATTTTCATAAACGGTTCTAGACAGGAAGTCCAAAATGTATAAACAAAAAAGAAGGCAAACGGGAAATATTGGATTGATTTCAGAAACATATAGCACAAGTCTTAAAGAGGATCGTGTAAGGAATATCTATATCAAGTTCTGATCAAAATATCTTGACAAGAAGTCGAAAAGGTCTCCGCTAATTAGAAGCCATCGGAGCTATGTTGCTTGGAGTTCCTAATGCCGGACACACATGTAATGAACATTTGCATCAAGATATGAAAAAATCCATATACCCAGCATGACAAGAAGTTTCGGCCAGTTAAAGGCCATTGTTGTCATATAGGATGATTGTTTAATTATGGTTTAACGTCACGCCCAGAATCTTTCACCGATATTGTGACAAAAGAGCAAAGGAGAAAAACCAAAAGATAGGAGAGGAAGAGAAGCGGCGACAGGAACGGGAAATGAAAGTAAAAGAGATAGTTCAGAAAGAAGGATGAGCCAATGCAATGTCATATAGGATGAAGTGCTGTGCAATATCTGAAAGAAAACCAAAGGAGAAACATCCACAGCAAATTTGGTCGAAATTGCCCTAACGATTTATTTATGAAAATTTGTACAGTAAACAATGCATCATGGACAACAGTAGGATAGGTAAAGAATAACTGAATTTAGACATTGGCCAGGTTAACTTAAAAGCATCGCATGGGGATTAAATAGTGTTACCATGCTAGCACCAAGATTGTAGAAGAAGTAAAAGTTCAGCTAACTAGATTTAGCCATACCGCAGTAAGCTCACAGACGTAAACCTTTTTTGACCCCAAGGTCATACAAAACAAATTTAAATGACTAATTATATAAGTACCCTCTTGAAATATTATCGATGTAGCATCACACAATGTTAAGGGGAGGATTCTTCAAAACACATATTCTCTTATATTAGCCATATGCGAATTGTGCTATAGCACCACGTTAAGGATTTGTTTCTGAATTGTCATCTTTGAAGCATTATCCAATTGCGATCTCAAAATATTTTAATGTTTATACTAACATTTGACAATGCGTAACTTCCAAACTGGATATGTTTACTGAAATACCAAGGGGTATCAATGGTGCAATTTGAAAGAACATCACTTAAGGATACTGTATCGGAAGTATATTTGCTGAATCATTGTACCATTGTTAAAAGGAGTTTATTATCTAGCAATAGCTAATTTTAACTGGACATTAGGTGTGGCCCTATTAATGACCCTAAGGCAAAATTGTGAAAGAACTTTGCCCAAGAATAATACATATTAAATTTTAACTTGGAGTTAAGACAAAATTATGTATCCTAATGATCACAATGGCTAGAGGTCAAAGTTAACAGCACTTTTTGGGGAAGAAGTCGAAATGTGAAAAGTTAACGGACAACGGCCGATCAGTTATGGTGACTTTAGATCACAATAAACCTTCAGCTCTAGTGACCTTACTTCAGATCGAGAAAAAAAACATGATCAAACAAACAGTAGCCACATAAAAAAGGAATCCCAAGAATTGAAATGCAAACTGAGACGTTTTAAAGTGACGTCAAACCAACCAAATGAGTGTGAAGATCTATATACTGACCCAATGCCAAGCTACGAATCAACCGTCATCAATTGACTCCAAAACGGGAAATATATTTAGAATAGACAAGACTTAGATACATCGAAGTAAGGAAGCCCAAAGTTAAAGTGTGGTGGTAAGAAAACAATTTTTATATATTGTCATATTTCGAGTATGATTGCATCATTTCTTAACTTTGTATGTTTATCAAGACAAACCTGTCTTTTGACGGTGCAATCTATTGACTGAAAACATGCTGAGAATCCACTTTGTTCACACTCATATTCAGTATGTATGCGATGAAACAATATTATATGAAAGGTTACAGACAATAATACTTACCTGGTATCCATCAGGTACATGCCCATCAAGGACATAACTTAACTCCTGGGCATCAATACCCTGATCTTCTTCCAAACCCCTGGTGTCACAAAGGCGGAAACCAAGTGATTTGCCTGAAGCACTGTTTCTTATCCGATACATACGAAACTATAAAATATATTAAGAATTAATACGTATGTAGGAATATTGCAATTATTGATTAGTTCATTTGATGTCCCCTTGAATGTACACACATATAGGCATATGATGACATTTTAAATATTTAATACATTTATTATGTATATAGATTTTACAATTTCACGATAAGGAAATGTTCAATTTAATGAAAAAGGTCACCCTGTTTTGATACCCAAGGGCACCTATTTATATTTATAATTCTTTTTTCAATATCCGCTAGCAACATTTCTACAAAAAAAAACCACTTTTTTTAATCATAATTGGTGAACAATTCCACGAACGCTTTTAGTATAGATTGTGATCTTTAAAGTAATATTTAATCAGTTCAATAATAAAGTAATTGATTTTCCATTTGCCAAAAAAGTTTACCAGCTTAAATAAAATGCAGAGCATTTTTGAACCATCATCAGTTGCAAACTTTTACATGCAATCTGCTTGATATGTGCTACATTCTATGTGACAGAAGAATATAAAGTATAATTTATTGACCCTGTTGTTGAACTGGCTTCTCATTGTTACTCTGGACACTTATATTTACACATAATATACGTAAATGCAACACCGAGCACAGCCGATTCATCATTGATAGTCTTGTTACTTAATGTATTTGGTTGAATAAAGCAAGGGACATACACGGACATCCAGTTCTTCTAAAAAAAAGTTATAATAAAAAAGTCATAGGTCGTTCAAGACCCCAAAAAAAGACGATGTACGGAAGGATTAATTTAGAGTGGAAAATGAACTATGAACCAAAAGAAGAAGAAGGAGGAAGAAGAGGAATCTTGCAACAAGCCATCCAACAATAAAATAGAATTGTGTGTACAATAAACTAAATGAGAGACATTGACAAACCAACAATAGCCGCATCATCAATTCAGCACCGGAATAATAGAAAACGATTTCACGTCACAGCAATCCTCAATATTAGTTATTCACGATGACCAATGGAGTATGGTCACCCAGCACGAAACCAGGCGGTGAGATTGCAGTCAAACGAGCTGTTTCTGATAATGTAATGTTTACTTTAACCAACAATATTGACAAAATAAATTAATAACAAAAAGCTAAATGTTTAAGCACACACATTTGGGATATAGAAACGTCACATAACTTACTTACCACTGTAGTCAGACTGTGTTCAGCGCTCCCACTGTTTGCCTGACCACTCACATATCCTCTGAATATTGAGTTAATGGTATTAAAGAAACTGGATTTTCCGGCTCCAACTTGTCCGACTAAAAGGATTCTTGACTTTGCAATTTTAAGATCCTGTAGTGGCTGATATTGAACAACATGATCCTTCAACTGTCCCAATGTCTGTAAAGTAACATGTATCCTTTTGAATTTTTAAGTATTGCATCATGAATATAGCCAAATAGGTGAGCAAAATATCAAAAATGTTTTAAATTAGGTTGACTTCCAATTTTAATCAATAATATTACATATATTTATTTTGAGGGTACCTATTTAGCTAAACGCTCATTTTTTTTATATCTACACAGTGATATCATTGAAGATGATAACGTTGAAATATGATTATATAAGCCCCAGTCACACTTTCAGAGATTGAGGGCTAGGTGTTACTTCGTTTCCAACATTGCCGAGTTTTTGCCTCGTTTAGTGTTAAGTGTCTAGTTTTTACTGGGAATGAGTACGTTTTGCTAGGTGACTGCTAGGTTCCGCTACGTTTTAGTAGGTATATGTTACGTATATCGAAACCCCGTACCCTGGGGATTTACAGTTGGCGTATACGTTTCGTAAACAACATATCCAAACAAAATAATAGATCTAGTAACAGGCAGCTCCTTTTTAATTGGTGGTTTAGGTTACCATACACCGGATTGACACGGAGGCATCGCGGCGGTTGGCCATGTGTAGCAGGAAACGCTTACCATATCGCGAGCACCTGGTTTCGCTTCTAGTTTTTAATAGAAGTTCGTGATGTCTCCATTTTTAGTTAATAAATGTATATTTGGTTCATTTTTCTGTGTGAGTCCAACGTTTTCTTATTGTTTGCCAATGTC
>JAUMGZ010204183.1:0-12356 GCA_032359645.1 Pododesmus macrochisma | reverse complement strand
GTCTTAACATCCACTGGGCCTTAACATTCACTTGGTCTTAACACCCACTGGGCCTTAACATCCACTTGGCCTAATAAGATCTACCTGGATACTTTAACAAGAGGCCCACTGGGCCTTAACATTCACCTGGTCTTAACATCCACTGGGCCTTGACATTCACTTGATCTTAACATCCACTGGACCTTAACATTCACCTGGTCTTAACATCCACTGGGCCTTAACATTCACCTGGTCTTAACATCCACTGGGCCTTAACATTCACTTGGTCTTAACACCCACTGGGCCTTAACATCCACTTGGCCTAATAATATCTACCTGGATACATTAACAAGAGGCCCATTTGGCATTAACATCCACCTAGATACATTAACAATGCAAGAATATCATTCAACTACTGGATTTAATAACAATTATTTACAGAACCAACGAAGTCAGTGCACTGAATTTTCTAGCTTAAACTCTAAGGGTAAGATCCTTAACTTGATACGCTTTGTTATACGCAAGGAACATCTGTCAAGAATTTCATGAAACAGATCAGCCATTCACAAGTAGAGTCACATTCAATCAGAGGCCTTGTCTGCAATATTGAATTCAATGATTTATGAAAAAGAACGTCCAGGTGGACTAAAATTAAATGCATCACAAGAATATTCTAAAATATTGGAATGTTTCTAGGGGTACAACAAAATTGAATATTGTGGTAAAACTGGCAAACAGGATCCTACCCTTCACACTTTAACCTGTAACGGTACATGTTGGGACCTCACAACACTAAAAATTTCCTTTCATCTGACCAGCTAGTTTATATGTGTTGTTTGAGTAATTGTAACAACTCAGCAGGACTGTCGCTGCAGAATTACAACCATTTCACTTTATCACAATATCAGTAGGTCTGTTCCAGAATTGACCGAATTGGAGGGGTGGGAGGCATTTTTTCAGAGGCCCCACCACCCATCAAATATTAAAACTGATTTAATATATGGAAAAGTAGGCAGATTTGGATTAACCCAACCACCCATGATATCTTCATTACAGGTGCCTCCCACTCTCCCATATGAGTAATTTTGGAACAGCCCTTTGGTGATAACAGAATCCATACTTGATTATTATTGATGAACTAATATTTGTATTAGCAGTAAACACATGAGCAAGTATCATAATGATTACAATCTTTTATTGAAACGAATGTACACATTAATTTAAAACATGAATTACTGCTGTACATACCAGACACAAACAATGAAATACTGCTGTACATACCAGACACAAACTCAGCGGTGATTTCTTATATATTTTACCTGACAATATTTATTACAACGTAGATATTTGCTGACATGAAACTGATGAATTCAAAATATACATTGTGTATATTTAACAACTAGTGTAACAGAAATATATCAAACTTTTACATTGTGAATCATTTTACCAAACTTAACTTGAAAATAGTACACCAATTACTGCCTCTACATAATAACTAAAACTAAAGCAGTCTGTGTAAGGGAACATTTCAGAAAGTTTTAACCCTGCTCTAACACAGCTGTCATCAATGGACACTCAAGACTGAAAAAGAAATGTATTGAAAAGCTTGTTTTCGAGTCAACAGATTTTTCTTCATACTGTCTTGTTTTGACAATTAAATAATCTTCAACATCACTTGCGTGTTATTCCTATCTTATGGAAATCTTTACATTTCTACAGCAAACTTCACAATCATTCCGCTACTATGTCACATTTATCATATAACACAAAACATAATTAATGAATAGAAAATACGTGCAAAATACATTATAATTATATATATTAAAAACATCTAAAACAACACAATATCACAGGAATTTCTAGCACAATTTATTGTAAAAATTATAATGCGAATTACTAAAAAACATCCAAGAAATAAATCAAAATTCAACCAAAAAATTATATAACAATTCTATTAGAAAAAAAGAGTCAAAAATAATTCTAAACAAGTCGATAAAGTATAGAAAAATCCTGAAAAATATTTAAGGATCTGAATTTCATTCAAAATTATAGCCAAGTACTTTTAAAACTAAAAAATATAACCAATTTCTGGAGAAAAGGTATGTTGCATATTTCCTTTAAAACTACAGTGAAAACCTTTAACAATCCTCTATAAAGCAATAAGTATTAATTACATCTGCGTTTTAAATATTCACCATCTTAATAAATGTATGAAATCACAAATGAAATCAGATTTGACATCATTTCAAGCATACTTGTCAACTTTCTGAAATTTTCATGGGGAAGAAAATGTGTAGCAAAACATTAATACCTAATTTATACAATGCCCTTTATAACCATATAGTAGTGTAAACTGCCTCATTTAAGCAGTTAAATACACTACGTTGAAGCAAGGTTATAAGCATGGTTTAGGATTATACTGATGTCAAAGTGAAAATTATATGTGAAAAATAGGGAGACTACATGTACATGTCCTAGGGAGCTTTGGCAACTGTGCACTTATGAATTACGGTAAACAATGAATGTAAGGCATAATATCAGGAATCAATTAAAGTATGTAAAATAAATGATAAAGAAGCACACAAATGAATAATTTTATCACAGATACTATAGTAACTGTTAAGCTTAACAAGTCTAAACAAATGCACCGGGCCATTACAATTATGCACAATTGGTTAAAAAAAAAAAACCAACAATATTCATCTCAAAATATCACAAAATTGTAGGTTTTTATAAAAATATATTGTCTTAAAGTTAAAAGAAAATCTGAGGTTACAAATTTGTTAAGAATGGAAGAACAAACACTTACACTTGTGACATGATATTTACACACCTATAAAATTAATATGTTATATGACTAATAATAATTGTTTTAAACACAAAAATCTTGTCTTAAGTATAAAAAAATTAAAATTCAAAATCATGCATGAAAGTATATCATTACTTTACAGCACTTTAATTAATAAAGTTCTCAAACTTTTTTACATAATTGTCCTACAGCTAGTCCTACAACTTCTGATAAATCGATTTGTAAAAAAAACTTTTGATAATTATAAAATGCACTTTTTTATGAAATGGTATAGATGAGTTCAATTTTTTGATATAGTATTTGTCAACATACATGTATGAGAAGAATAAAGACAACATTTGACACAAGCAGTGACAAATATCAGCATCTATAGTTCTCTACTCCAACTCGACTCAATCTCAATTTGCTATTAGTAAATACAATGTATCATATTTATCAGAATATACAAGTTTGTTCTTCTTCATTTTACAGTAGTTAAACAATTAAATATTTTTGGTTTATATACCCAGACAGAACCCTTAATGTTGTTTAAAAGAATAAAAATGAGCCTGTATTTTGAAAGATGTAAATTTTCAAAAATGTCATTTAAATGACCAGATATATGGCACGATAGTAGCGTAAATGTTCTTCACAACAAATTAGACAAACTTAAAACATGTATTCATCAATTAGGTATTTAATGACAAGTGTATATAATTAATGAAATTCAATTCAAATTTAGCACAAATTTCAGCTAACAATACATAATATAAAATGACAACCATCAACATTACATGAAGTAAATCAAGAATACATTCAAAAGTTGACAATAACTAATATACTATTGATTAATTCACCTGAATATCTAATATGGCATTTTAATTTGTGCATCCAAAGTGGCAACTTCTTTTAATGCATCAATAAATCTATGAAACTTTGTATGTATGACAATGTTATATGCAGTTTTTTTTTCAAGCCTCAAAGTTCACAATGATTAAATAAAGAGACACAAAGGAAATAATGAAAAGAAATAACACTAAAAAGTAGATTGGGATGTGTTAATTAATTACAATGGTGTATCAAACAGATATTTAGGGTTACAATCCAAAACTTTCAATTAAAACAAAATTTTCTTGGTCCCCCAAAAAATTCAATTATAAAACACAGAATAATGATGTTATATATACAGATCATATCACAATGTTACAATTAATGGTATTTATCACATAATAACAATATAAAATTTAGAAAACATTACAAGTATCAAAGAGCATAATAAAAAAATCATTACAAGTTAGAAATAGTATAACATCAGCAGGTGCATAGTTATAAGGAATAAGTTGTGGACTTAATTATAAAGCATCATGGTTTTCTTAAGGTCCTTGGCACAATATAGGCTGTAGCAGAATAAGTGTGCTAGCATAGGTGCAGTTGTCTGAAACAATTTTGTATGTCAAATCTACTTAAGGAAAGGAACAAGGTACAGGAATCTGCAGAATATATTGTCATGTTTTACTTTATAGTTACATTTACATTAATGTTCAAAAATATATAAAACTTTATTGGCACCAGCTTGTTCACAGATATACACTTCTTGTGTTGAACAAGATCACATCAGATGGTGTTTAATGAGACAAAATGCTAATCAGACATGTTGTCATCTGTTGGTGCCTTGTCAACCGTGACAATTGGGGGGGATTTCTGTCTCTCCATGGGTGGGCTGGGTGGGGGAGGTGGCGATTCCTCTGGTGTTGGGGTTCTTACATATTTAGCAAATCTATTTCTCTTCTTGACAGGCTTTGGAGAATCCGGTTTGGTCGGTGGAGGGTCGTTTTTGGGCGGAGGAGTATGTTCTCTTATAACAGGTATAATATCTTGGGGAGCAACAGCTGCTTTCCCTGTAGGTTCTGGCACAATACGCTTGGTATCCCACTGAGATTGCCTTCTCGCCTTAACATCACTCTGTCTTTCTTTCATAGTTTGCTGTAATAGAAAAGAAGACATCAGTTATTACACACAAAACATTACATGTCTGTTATTTCTACGGATATGCTGAAAATCCGAAACACAAAAATATCATTTTAATTCACATTTTAATAAACTACATGTAGTTTTATTTATAAGGATTAAATGTTGATGGCTTGAATGAAACGTTTCCTTGAAATATCAATATAATACATAAATATATGATGTTGGTGAACATTGATTCAAAAGAGTTGTACCAGCCTTCTTTAACGCTGCAAGACAACTTATAATTAAACACTTTATATTAAATTGTCTTATAAGGATATGAGTACCAGTAAAACAATATTAAACATAAAATTCAAAACTGAAAAAAGGAAATCTTTAAAATACAAATTTTAGATTATTTTCAAAGAAATGACCACGTTAGATGGACAGTGATGATGGTGTTTAAAGAGACAAGATGCTATAATTCTAATACTTCGACAACAAAATTAACAAGAACACACATACATTTTCATCATACAGACAATAAATATTTAAGTTTTTGGTTTGTTGCTATTTCCATCTAAATGTGTACTAGTGTGCTCCCAGATTCGTTTAAGGTCCTCGAAATGATAAGGACTCAAAAAATATTTAAGAATACAGAATTAATTAACAGTAATAAATGTTAACATGTTTACAGACATGCTGAAATCACAAAAGACATCTGCAAACAGAATGAATTCTATCATTAATCAAAATGAGTTCTATCATTAATCAAAATGAATTCTAAAAACAACAAAATTTTACATGTTATTACAATTGGATTTCAGACAATTCATATCTTCTAATCTACATATTAAATCAAACGCTGAAACAAGAACAAAAGGTTCATTGGGCCTTAACATCCACCTATTGGGAATAAATAAGAATTAGAATTTCATTAATTTTGTTATTTGATTAGTTTATTAGAAAGTGTTTAAAATTTTGTCAATTTATCTGCTTTTTGATCCCCCGTGTGGCATTCCATGGGAATGATATAAGCTCTAGGCCTTCTAGTTTATCAAAAGATTTTTGAAATTTCATAAAACTAGAGAATATTTGTAAAATATGCACATGCCCCTGCAAAGTGAAAGTCGTAGCAAAAGTAAAGGTTTTAACTAAGATTCTAAGTTAAAAATCTCGGTCACAAAAGGTTGAACCCAACTTAAAGTACTTTCATAATTTTGTTTGTATAATTTTCTTAAGAGAAACACAAAAGTTTCAAGTCAGTTGGACTTAAAACTTTCCTGTAAAGGGAGTCGATCAAAAAGTATAACCAAGAATCGAAGTGAAATCAATGAGTTGGAAAATCTAGGTCACGAAAGGACTTAAACTTCATATTAAACAGATTCGATCAAAAAGTCTAACCAAAGTGTGACTGCCGGACAGACGGATGGAAAATGCGACCACTTCGTAGCGGGGGCATAACAAATTCCTGTTTTTGACCCTCCAGTGATACTCCCTGGAGGCCCAAAACAGCATTTAAACTAATCTATCAGGGGCGGGGGCCCTAGGGCTAGGAAAGCCTGACGTTATTGGTCAATTGATTTTGGAGAGTTTGAAAATGTGAATGATGGGCGACAGCAGATGGAATTTGTATGAGAAAGTTCACCTTGGACCTTAATAGTTCAGATGGACTTAGATTTGTGAGATAAAATTAATAAACAGAACCTGTTTCACACTAGCACATAATTTAGAAGGAAAGTCAAGTTTTTACGATTAGAAAAAAACATTTGAAAAATGTTTCTGCAATATAATGAAGGTTTATTTTTAGTCTCTCTAGAGCTTAAACCACATCTTGCAGCTTATATTCAATAATTTGTTTACATTTCTGGTGTAGCTTTGTTACCCAAAAAATTAAATATATAATAGAAGGACACTTCATATGATATAACTTGTACATATAGCTTACTTTCTTCCCAGATTGCTGAAATTCAAATAATGTAACGGTAAAATTGTTAATAAATTACCTCCCTTTTGAAAAAAAGATAATTAGGTTTGTTTTTATATATCTTGGGTATAAATGTATTGGACTAAAAAATATAAATATTGCTTGTTAACCTTTACCTCACAGACAATTTGCTCCAATAATCAATAAGAAAATTATGTTTGAAAGTTCAAGTTATAATGTCTGTATAGAATCAGTAATTTATATATAAGTTTCCAAAATCATATCAGTCTGATTAAATGAAGAACCTTTATTCTACACTGTATTACAAAAGATATGAAAACTCAAGTTAATTTAAGAGATAACTTCTACTTTATCTTTTATGACCGCAAGTTGACCTTAAAAACAGGTCAATGAAATGTGAGAATGTGTTTTATCCGACCATAAAACATCACATTGTGTGGCTACATTAACTACAAAGCAATTAAGGTGATTTTTGATTGTCTGATTAAGTTTAAGCTAGACAGAATCCCAAGGCTTTTGATAAATATGATAGAACTGGTATGGTGTAGTTTAGAATAAAACTTTTGGTTTTAATCAGACCGATATTAAATGCACTTTTATTATTACAAAATGAAAATACATCTGGTAGGAAAATCAGTCCACATAAAATATTTGACTGACAATGACTGAAGATGAGATTGGTCAATCTTTGTTTGATGCACCATCCATGAACATCAATACAACACATTTCACACACCCCTAATGTAAAGAACAGAGGCTTTCTAGCTGTTCAGCTCAATATTTGCTTGGTTTGCTATATTATACATTATATGTTGCACGGCCCTGATGAGGAGGCATTTGACTTAACTTGCAACGAGGATACATTTTACTGCGCCTAGTGCTAGTGTGAATCAGGATAATAAAATACATGTAATATCACTATCATATCACACAAGTCTGCAGGAGCTATCTACCTTATGTAGAAGTTATCTACCTGTATGTAGGAGTTATTTACCTTGGGAAGGGGCATTCCCCTTACCCAATAATGACCCCTTCAAAGATAATAATAGAGTATGTTTACATTTTATAATACATGTTTAAAGTTTCAGAATGCAAAATAATTTACAGCAATTAAACTTTGGTTAATTTACAATTGGATAGATTTTTCTCCAAAAATGGCTTATACAAAAACATGGTTTAATTTTTGAATTTTATACGTGATGTCAATAACCATTTATAATCAATACAACA
Organism: Pododesmus macrochisma; assembly: GCA_032359645.1. Classification (NCBI taxonomy): domain Eukaryota; kingdom Metazoa; phylum Mollusca; class Bivalvia; order Pectinida; family Anomiidae; genus Pododesmus; species Pododesmus macrochisma. Next base: position 4,461 of record JAUMGZ010204183.1, on the reverse strand, counting down.
TAACTTAATATTTATTTCATTACACAATATTTCAAATTTCAATTTTGTAGGAAAGGTCTATAGAATGTGTTAAATTTTAGAATTATGTAAGAATAATTCTTATGTACATGCCAACCAACTGTTAAGTTTAACAAGGACACTTCACGGTCACTAATCAAATGAAAAATTGCACTAAACAAGTGAAACTAAACACTGAACAGTTATTTAATTTTTATTCATTGATTGCAAGCTGGAACACATTTTTAAATAATAACTGGCAGTGCTGTAAAAGTTGCATAAATAACACTTACACTCTGTGTGTTGATAACACCAAATAAACTATGTGCGAGACCCAAAATAGGTAAGGACTCTAATCTAATAGAAATAACTTATAAAATTTATGACTTTTAAAAATTCTCCACAGCGTGTTTGATATTGCAACTTTTAAAATGATTGACATATGGAGATTATCTTGGAAATAGCACATTTAGGCATGACAAAGTCACATGTAGTATCAATAAACGGTTGTTTCAAAACTTAAACTACTTTATACATGTATATGTAAAAATAAATTACCTGGTAAAATAATGTTTTGGGAATTCAAAATGGCTGAAGCTGCATGACCTTCTTAAAACAGCTGATGTAACCCTTAATTACTATATATTGCTCAAGATTAAATAACTATAAAGTTTATGGATGAATGATGATAGGGTCATGATTAGAATATAGCTCAGATCAAATGCTAAAAACTAGTTTGTTCTCAACAGTTTTCTATTCAAGGTGAAGTATGCAAGTATTTAACTTTCAATATTACTTTAAGATTGTGTTAAGTCTATAGTTTCACGTTTATATAAAAATAACCACATGCTCTCATGCATTCATGTATATCAATCCTTACATGAAGTCATTATACTATACGGTCATGCCCTCATGTGCAAGGTTTGCTGTCATGATATCACCTACCGGTACACATGTATTTTAACCTTGCCATATTCCACAAATATAACATAGAATATATATTTTGTACATTATAAAGAATTATACCAATGGTAGTTGGGCCTGAGTTATGGTATGCCAACGTTATGTCCTCGTAGATAACAACAAAGTTAATTAGCTTAGTGTTGGGGTTGGAATGGGCTTAAGGTGGGGGTTGTGGGTAGATAAAATAATTTTTACCTCTTGCTTGATGCTGTTTACAATGAAGTTCATTAACTTGGTATGATTGTTAATCTTGAGTGCTATATCATCCACATCTTCTCGCAGTAGGTCAACTTTTTTCTCAACATCAAACTGCTCACCCTGAAGACTTAGGGCTCGATTTAAAGGGAAAAATTCAAACTTGTTCTGTTGGAGCTGAAAGTACAGGGCATTTTAGAATTGTTAGTATTCTACAATTTACAAGGTTGTTGTTTTATGAAAGTTTTCACATACTGAGGAATAACTATGTAACTTTTTTATTGAAATAAATTTGTATCTGAAAAGGAAGAACATGGCCCCAGATCAACATATTAATATTGTACTGTTCAAATGTGAAACGAAAAGAATATCATCAACAAAAAAAAGAAACTTGCATGTCCCTTGAAATTACGGATGACTGACCTTACCAATCTCACTTTTCATAAATCTGAACCAAAATATTAGATAAATCCAAAACAATGGTAGTAAAAAACTTGGAGGAAGATGTAAACAACAATTACAGTTAAGGTAGATCAGACAAATAGCTCCTAAAGTTAACCAAATATTGGCTCAGTCTGTAAACTATAGACTCTCATGATAAAACAAACTAACCATCACGTTACAAACAAATACTTCTATCTGTTCTTCTTAATATGATGCAGTACTCACCATGTTGTAGACAAAGAGCTCTAGTGAGGTGTAGTCATTAGGCCTCGTCTCGTCAAGGTGAATAAAGAAGAACAGGTACGCCCACTGGTTATGTTCAAACTTGACGTGCGATATGAAGCCTTTTCCCTGTCGTTCAAAGTCATAGCTTTCCAGACTACAGATAAAACAGTTGTTCTGCATATCTTTGTCAATCTCCCACTGTTGAATCATAACAAAGTTAGAGTTAAATTGGATACCATACAAAAAACACATCTCAGTCTACTTGATACTTAATTATAGATGCCAGCAAGATTCAAAACTTAAGGCAACTATCATAGGAAAAAATATATATGTATATTATAATACTGATAAGAATAAATAAATATGGAAGAAAATCAATGTGAAAATATGATCATGTTAGCAGTAAAACACCGCAGTAATTCATCAGAGAACCACCTAATTCACAGTAAAACACTGCAGTAAATCATCAGAGAACCAAGTATATGGCCTAATTCACAGTAAAACACAGCAGTAAATCATCAGAGAACCAAGGATATGGCCTAATTCACAGTAAAACACTGCAGTAAATCATCAGAGAACCACCGATATGGCCTAATTCACAGTAAAACACTGCAGTAAATCATCAGAGAACCAAGGATATGGCCTAATTCACCGTAAAACACTGCAGTAAATCATAAGAGAACCACCGATATGGCCCAATTTGCAGTAAAACACTGCAGTAAATCATCAGAGAACAACCGATATGGCCTAATTCACAGTAAAACACAGCAGTAAATCATCAGAGAACCAAGGATATGGCCTAATTCACCGTAAAACACTGCAGTAAATCATCAGAGAACCAAGGATATGGCCTAATTCGCAGTAAAACACTGCAGTAAATCATCAGAGAACCAGCGATATGGCCTAATTAGCAGTAAAACACCGCAGTAAATCTTCAGAGAACCACCGATATGCCTAATTCACAGTAAAACACGGCAGTAAATCATCAGAGGACCACTGATATGGCCTAATTCACAGTAAAACACTGCAGTAAATCATCAGAGAACAACCGATATGGCCTAATTCGCAGTAAAACACTGCAGTAAATCATCAGAGAACCACCGATATGGCCTAATTCATTACCCCATGGTATTGATGCTGAATAAAATTAAATCTCCATATAATAAAGGTGCTACAAATAAAATTAAAACAAGTACTCTCTGTTCACACCAAAAATAAAATTGAAATCATATCTTCTTGACACTGTCAAATGAGTTGCAATCATTAATCAAACATAAATGATTCCACCTTCCCTCTCCGATTGAAATATAAATGGAACAGCCCTTCATTAAAATGTCTTAAAATTAGGTCATATTACATCTAACAACCAGGTTAGAATGACCACTTACCTTCATATCTCTAAGTTGTGAGAAGGTGTCCACAATGATACCGAAGATGATGTTCAGACCAACAGTGGTGATCAGAATGAAGAAGGTGATGTCAATGGCCGACAACATCAGGACATTATTGAAGTCCGCGTCCATGGCACCCTCAAAAGTCTGAGAGAAATATCAACAAAACATATTTGTTAGCAATACTTAATTTACGAATTAAAAAAAAAAATTAAACTTATAAATCTCATTATCCACAGCACTTATAAAAGTCTGATAGAACCAGAATCCCAATGGGCCTTAACATCCATAGAATTGTAAAGCACTTTAGTTATTTGTTCTATTAGATGATTAGTTCTGTTTTGTTTGAGATTATTATTTGAATATTTTTTTTTTTAAATATCCCAATGTCATTTACAGATTTGATGGCCTGAAAGTTGATGCAGAAAGATCATAACTCACCTACGCTGAAAAGCATTACAACTAAGTGCTAAACCTTTCAGTTTTTAAAATTATTACAAGAAGTTTTTTTGAAAAAATTTTGGTCCCCCAGTAATAATTAGTGGAGGCTCATTCCTAACATTTGAACTTATATAAATCTCCTTCCCCTATAGATGCTACCTAACAAGTATGGTTGAAATTGTTTTAGAAGAGAAATTTTAACCCAAAATGTGTAACCTATTCTTGACCCATGAGTTCCATGCCCAAACATCATTAAAAATGCAAGCATTCAGTGGTGGGCTATCTGTGTTTTTTTATAAGAATTTTCCTATGTTGACCCTTGTGGCGCCCTTCTGCAATATGACAATTTAGATGATGTTGACATATTAGGCACTTACAGTGTAGGGTACATCTACAAAGCCGTGATGACAGATCGTAATGAAGCAGTGGTATACTGTCCTACAGTGACGTCCTTCTTCCTCCTTGAAGAATGATTCTCTCAGGTAGGCAAAGCCAACCAAGGAGTATATAAACATGATAGCCAGACCTAGGAGAGCTACCAATCCCAGTGAAGGTGCTGTTAGATAAAACAATCATCTTGTAATAACATAAAAGTTAGATTAGCAATCATTTTAAGTTGTAAGAGAATGCAATTTATATTAATTATTACATAACAGTTAAATTAGAAATTATTGTAGATAATGCAATTTATATTGATTTTGACATAACCTAGGCATAGTTGCCAACTTTCCCTATTTAGGAGGGAGTCTCCCTATTTTTCACACACAATTTTCACTTTTGACATCAGTATAATTCCTAAACCTTA
>JAUMGZ010204172.1:0-12357 GCA_032359645.1 Pododesmus macrochisma | reverse complement strand
TCGTAACATTTACGAGCTACCACCACACATGTAAGTTTGTTTTTTTTTTTTTTTTTTTTTAAAAAGGTGGAAGTCATAAAATTGTTTTCACACTTGAATCTTATATTTTCTATGGGCATTAAATATCGGTAACCAAGAGCTTACTTTCCTGTTGGAAGGAAACACTTGAAAATATTTTTTGTTATCTCACATAATAAAAAATACTAGGAAGCAACCATTTTGCAAAATCCATGCAAAATGTGGGTTAAATAAAAGTCACTCCCCCAACTTTTGTATGTTTCTTTATCATTTGTTTTGGAAATTCTTATCTTCTTTGGAAAATAAAGATTCTTGGCTTTTTTGAAATCTTTTAAATTGCTGTTTCGGAACATTCACTCTGGCACAATTGTTATCATTATATTTGATAAAAGAAGCAGTCTATGATGAATTAGGGGAGATAACAATGATTTAAGGGAGATAACAATGATTTAAGGGATCATTACCCCATTCCTGGTGCTACTGTACCTAACATTTGTAAGACATGTAACTGAGAGATTAAATCATGATAGGTTTATAGTGATGATGTTGTTTGTATTTCTCAGTAAAGCAGAATTGTTTAGGTCAAGGGGCACCTTATTTTCAATAAAACATAGACACATGATATTGATATCGGTGAAAAAAGATGCTGGATCTAAAGTATTACATGTTTTGGTGTATTTTAAGAAAAGACAAAGTATTCTTTTTGTTTAATCTTCCTTTTAGTTATCTTCATTGGAAAAGCAAAATGTACCAGCAGAATATTTGTGTTTAATTTTTTACATGTATAAAACTTCATTGACTTCTGTTTTCAACTGAAAAGTTAGGCCTTACAGCATTTTTGTTGGAAACTAGGAAAGGGGACTTCAGTTTTAGTGATTATAAATTAAGAAAGAAGTTGAAAACAACTATGTTACTCAAATGTATTCTAAGAGTTTAACACATTCAAACTTAACTGATAAGAGAAACTTATCATTTCATTGTGTGTATAATACTGCCCTAAGTACAGCTGATAAAAGTGCACTTTTCCTGCATTAGCCAAGACCTGGTGTAAAAATTAATAGCTTGTTGTTTTTAATGGCAGTTGTGTTACAGCACCCTTGCGTGTATGGTGTGTCAAAGATTAAAGCACAGTAAAAAAAACCCTCATCAATTTGACATGCTGACTGACAAGAAACACATACTGGAGTGTTAAATGAGCATCTAATTTGTACAGGCCATAGTAATTTGGTTGAGTAATTTTTGACTCTAATGGACTCATTATCTGTGAGAGGAGCAGCATGGAGGCAGATGTTTCTGAGATTAAAATTCTACATTAGATTCTTCTTTAATATAAATAGATATAAATAGGTTTAGGGTGACCATAAACTGTTTTATATTGGAAAGTTTTAAAGAAAAGTCAAAGTCCTAATTATTCCAAAATGACTGAAATATAAGACAGAAATGTGATTATTAATAGATTTTAAAGTGGCTGACATATGCATGCATCTGGATAAGCACAGTAAAGAACATTTTGAAACACTAGATCATCAGAGTTAAACTCTCCAATATGATGCTCTTAAGTCTTAAACGGGTCATACTTGCCAACTTTTTGAATTTTTCATGGGGGAGAAAATGTGTATTGAAATATTTAAATATATTTAATAACTATATACAATACCCTCCCTATATGACAAAATAGTAGTGTAAACTGCCTCATTTACACAGTTCTGTACAATGCACTAAGTAAAAGCAAGTTGATAAGCAAGGTTTTGGAATTATATTGATGTCAAAATTGTGTGTGATAAATAAGGAGATTCCCTCCTAAATAGGGAGAGTTGGCAACTATGATGGGGAGAAATAGAAAAATATTAACTACATGTTTACAATATCTTTGTGACTATACTTATCATTGTTTTACATATTTAAAACCTGAATGGCAAGGGTGACTGTAATTTTTTTTTTAAATATCCTTAAAACAAAATTGTAGCACAAGTCATTGCTATATAGTAATCTTTTCTTTCCTTGTTAGAGTGTGCATACAGTATAAAATGCAGGAAAAGATTTGTTTTACTGTACGCCACTGTCACCCTGAAATGTCCATGAGGTGTAACCACCAGTGCTTAACTCACAGCCTCTAGTATATAGCTGATACAGCGACATATGTTGATAACTTGTGCACAATGATGTAATCTACAAGTTATCAGCCATGAGCATTGTCATAAGATTACATTCTGAATTCTTAATTTTACAAGTTATTTACAGCTCACCAGTTTCATTGAGCTTCAGACTGTCATAATCTCACTCATTGAAATTCATCTGGAATGCAACAAGAATCTACTGTTTGTATCAAATATTTTAGTTAAAAATAACAAAAATCTTTTTACACGCCTTTTGCAAGATGGGACGTACGTTTTACATAAATGTATGTTATTGATCACAGTGGTGGGCAGACGTACAGGCGGGTACACAGTTTATGAATAATATCTTTCAATTGGTTAATTGTTAGCTGATCAACTGCAAATTTGAAGACAAGGTTTATTTCAATGACAGCTTGGACAAGTTCAATAACCAGCATTATTCTACTGTTATTACAGAGTTATGGCCCCTTGGTTCTGTTATCATTTCCGCTCAATATTTTGAGTAATTATTAATGTTCAAACATCAAACATCAAACTTCAAAACTATGCCAATTCTCATTAAAGCTCGGACAAGTTTGATATCCACTATGATCCAACTGTAATTGATGGAGTTATGGCCCCTTGGTTCCAGTAAAAAATAATTTCTGCTCAATGTCTCCAGTGATTATAAACTGATTAAATTAAAACTTCACAACAATGGTTGTTACCATGAAAACTTGGACAAGTTTGATATCCACTATTATTCGACTGTAAGTAATGAGTTATTGCCCCCTGGTAACGGAAGTTGTTTTTGTTGGATACCTACTATTCTCCTTCTATATTAAATAGAGTTATGGCCCTTGGTTACAGTAAAATATTGCTTCTGTGCAATATCACTAGTAATTATAAACCAATAAATTTCAAACTTCACTACAAGGCTATATAATTACCATGAAAGCTTGGACAAGATCATCATCCTTTATTATCCGACCATAACTAATGGAGTTATGGCCCCTTGGTTCTGGTAAAACATCTTTTCTGCTTAATTTATTAATAACCAATTGAGTCCAATCTTTATGACAAGGTTAATTTCCATGAATTCTTTTGCGAGTTCAAGTCAATTTACCACCAAGAATACCATCTTTTATGACTTGTTTATGTATGTATAATGCACCTTTAGCAAATGCCCTTCTTTTATTTTTCATTTTTGAGATTGAATCTGATAAGTGTGAAAGAATGTAATTTTTCCAGAAAAGTATGATTAGTATCAGAAATTAATACCGGTACAGTGAGAAATAACAAAATTTATTTTGTGTACATTGTATAGGCATTTTCATTAAAATGTGCACGTCTCAGGACCTTAATATTAAACTGTTGCAGAAAAAATGTGAGTCTGTAATTAGTATGCATCACATAGATATAGATTAAAACAATAAGAATGTCAGATATTGAAAAAACATGCATTTTACATTGTGAAAATTGTAATTGGCCTTTGTGGAGGGGGAGTTTTATCTATTTATTGATAGGAATCGGACCACTTTGGATCAAGTTATAAGTAACAAGGGGTTTGTTTGTCAGGAAGTGACTGGACATTGACTCCTCACATGGTGTACTGACGTGGTGTACTGACGTGGTTTACTGACAGCACTGGAACATCATTACGTACAAGACAAACAAACAAAACTTTATCTTAGAGTTAAATCCAGAAAAAGTCTCTAATTAGCATATCATCCTTTAGTTTCTTCCTGGTTAATGTGAAAAAAATCTATTTTGATATTGAAGAGGTTAAAGTTTGTATTATTTGTATATCTCAACTCTCTTTGACTCACATTTAACTTTGATTGATCATGGATGTACCAATCAAAGACTTTCTCTGTTAGTGTTATCACCACGTCAGCAAAGACACCCACCTAATGGCATGCCTTATCAGAATGGTTGATAACAAACAGACACATTTTACTTCTTGAAATAACAATTAATTTTACTTTAATATTATGGTCCAAAACAGCAGTGCATTGTTTCATGCAATTACCATGGCAACACATAACAACAGAAATTTATAGGTGATATTAGTTTTCTGCAAATGTCAAAATTTATATTTAGTAATTAAATTGAGTGTTTATTTTTAGTTTTATTGTAGAACATATCCTGTTGCCATGGATACAGGGAACACGCCCAAATAGCTCGTATAACTCTGAACAGACACATACATTTTGTTTTTTGCAGCACTGCATTAGTTTTTATAATGCTGTTTTATGCAGTAGGATTTAATTGTTGCTTTTTTTACTTATACATAATTCTCTAAAGAACATTGTTTGAAGAGACAAATAAATCAAATAACACAAAAACAGGAGCAAAAATGTGTTTTAAGGATTGTTTTAGTAATAAAAACCTTCTTTTGATTGCAATTATTTTTTTTTGGTCTGACTATTTAAAACCCAAACAGAAGCATTGGGGTTGTATGGTTAATGATTAGCTGAACATTAATAATTATTAAGTGACTGATGTCATCTTTGATCAATTGAACTTGTGAACTATTTCACATCAGCTCACTCAATAAAAACACCCTGTCTGGATTAAAAATTACCTTCACGCGGATACCACTACAACTGTTCAATTATTAACACAAGTATTAATTACATTTTATTAAAAGTTACTTAATTTTCAAATGACTAGGTCTATACATAATCACTGCAGCAGACATGATCCAGTAATTGATATAAACACACACAATTGAATTCTGATACAGTATTTAGGTTCAGTTGAGTCTGCTAATAGTAAATGCAGATGCTCCCAATTATCTTGGTGTGTAAAGTGAATGAATGTTTAATATGCTCACAGCAGTTATATGGCTTGCCTGTACTGATATAGTACCCTTGACTGCAGTGGGGGAAATTGCACACAGATAAGTAGAATTTTATGAAAGGGAGTGTGCCACCCTGATGCTATCTACAAGACATACTATTAGTTTTTGTACTGGATTTGCCATGCTGTGGGCTAATTTTAGCTACCATGGCTTGTTTTACATTATATTTTATCTATATACTGTCTATTTAATATGGTTAATGTAGGTATGATATCAAGGAAAATATCAGAGGTTGTCCCAGGACGTGATAACTCGCAGCTTTAAACACATTCCAGACGGATGACGGACAATATTTCACTTTTACTTGTATTCAAATGCCCCCCCATTCTCATAGCCTTGAGCTCATTTTAACTTTCAGAATTACAAACATCCTCAAAATTCCAGGGTTATAAAAAAAAATGGGAGTGATTTGATTTATCCTTTTGAATATTGCATTGCCCACAAGTACTACCACAGAGATCTCTGCATAGAGTTTTGATATATATTTCTAGAAAGTAAGAATTAAATGACAAAAGGAACTTAAGCAGCTCAAAGGGACAAGAATAATTGCCTATAATGATATGCATATTTAAACTTCAATATCCTATGTGATGGGTATAGATCTCCATTGCCTCTCTTCCTGCACAATGTATATAGTATGTACACACAATCCTGGTGTCACCTGTACACAGGTATATTGACACAAGATAAGTGTGGTTAAATGAATCTGGAATGCTGTGTATAGACTTGGAAGTTTATCATTTGTGTCTGTAACATCCAGGATGTTAAATGTTTGTTTGTGAGGCTGGCTGACTTGCTGGTTGATTAAGGCGAGTTTGATTCTTTGTCATCCCCTAGTTTGTGTAGATTTGAAGTCTCTTATCTTTGCTCATGATGCTATCTTCCGTTGTCTGGTTTACCTGCTGTCATCCTAGACTATCAGAGGTTCATTTTCTGTCCTCCCAAAGGTTAACTTTGTTCTTAGAAGGTCAAAATAAGGAATGCTTTACTTAGTTCATGTAGAGCCGACATGACCATGGCCTATATAGTGTACAAATCTGGTTATGTTTTCTCATAACAATCATCTCGAGTAATTAAGCCGTATATATTTGGATCATAAACTGCATGGACTTTGTTACTGCTATAAGTTTGTTCAAATCGTGACCCTTGCATCTGGGGTTGATTGCCTAGGATTTAAAAAAAATACTTTTAGGATAAACTGGGATTAAAAGTTCGAGATCCTAGCTACTTCCCAGCATCAATATTTAGATTATTCAGATTTCAGTAAAGGATTTTGTCAACTCCCTTTCAGTACTAGATCTAAAAAGAGATGTACAATGTACCAAATTTGTGTTTAAAAAAAATCCCATTAGTAATTCCTCGAATGATTTGTCAGTTCTTTGTTTATTTCTGTGTAACGGAAAGATTAATCAAGTATATAGTACTTATATAAAAAAGATAGCTTTATTACAGTTACATAAACAATTTGGTGTACAACACATTCTAAATAGCTTAATTACAGTAACATGGACAATTTGGTATACAACACATTCCAATCAATTATTTATGACATTAAAACTGCAGATGTGTTTGATTTATAGGGCTTAATGTTTGAGTCACTTGCAAAATCTTTCGTTGATGTCACAATCAATAACACTGATGGAATTTCGTTCTCTAGAAATATATATATATATCTGTTACACAAAGAAAAGAAGTAATTTACTAGGGAGGAATCTCATGACCAAAAACCATCACCAACATTCAAAGCAATGAAAAATTAACAGCAACAAACCAATTTCAGACATTGTTATTGTACCCATGGCAGTGAATTATGATCCTCATGCACAAGGAATAGTTGTAAGATTGGCTGATGCAGCGTTTTCAAAGTTTTCAATCAATACGCGGAGAAGACAAACAGGATTGAAATGATAGGAATAACTTTATTCTTGACATTTTTAAATGCAATTTAGGCATTTGCAGAATATTTTATATGACATGATTTATATAGGTAAATTAATATCCATAGAGAAAATCACTGAGAAGAAGTTGTATAATACAATGTGAATGATTGTTGTGCTATTTTAGAATATACAATTTTGTAACAGATAGTATTTCTTGAACAAAGTCTTATATATAGCAGGTAAAGCTAATGTCACAATTATTGTTAAAAAAATCTTAAATAAATCGTTGAAAAGTGCACTTATATTTGGATTAACATAATGACCTTAAAGGATTTAGATGATACCACACGCAGTACATGAAAATATTTCACTTCTGACATTTCACAATGTGAATATAGGCTGCATTGTACTGTCATAAAGTTAAGATAATGCTACTTCAAGCCCTCTATATGGGTCATTGTGCATTTTATGAGATTTAGAGTGATATATTGACCTATAAAACATTCTTGAATGTTATATATGGGACACTGTGACATAAGTCTTTAGTTTAGTTAGACAACTTAATGACAGCTATAACATGTAAGTAAATACACATATCATGCCTGTAAATACATCCAACACCTCAGAGTCAATAGTGTGGAACATTTGTACATACAATGTATTTACCTGCACATAAATATTATTGAATTTGAAAACAAAGGTATGTTCTCTGCTGACGAATGGTTTTAAATATTAAAGATCAATAGATTTGACTTGCATTTAGTTTGAAACTTTCTACGGAATGTAAAATATGGCAGCTATTTAAAATAGGCTGTATATTGCATGTTTATTTTATACAATCATTTGAGCGTTATACTGCAGTATGGAATACATATATGATGATCAAGTATTGATAGACTGTTAAACTGTAAAGGGAATGAATTTGTTTAAATTGACAGCTTTTGAGAAATATCATTATGGAACTATAGTAAAAGAAAATCAGTGTTTGGTTCAAGGTCATTAATGATAATTGATATGCATGATCACCAAAATACACATTGTGATAATGGCTTCTATCCCTTGCCATAAGTAGGTCACTGTGACCTCAATTCTTTGCCTTAAATTGTAAGCACTTTACATAATAACATTGTGTGGGCAACTTACTTTCACATTAATTCATGTAGTATAGTAATATATATCTAAGAGCCTTCTGCAAAGTTAATTATTTTAGATTTGAACTGTTGAAGTTAATATTTCCTGTCTCAGCTACTTGTATACTATGTACATGTAATGTCTATATACAGAGGTAGTCAAGATAAAATATTTACAGACTTAAGTAAATACTTAAACTTCTAATATGAATCCATGTCGTATAACATGTGGCTAGAATACACACCATAAATGTCATTTAAAAGTAGATAGTACTGTACATATATTTTATATTGTAGACAATACTTGCACTTAATAACTTGGTAAACCACACATTTAGTGGAGTTTTATCTCAACACTATCATTTTCTAGAGCATAAAAAGAACAAGTTTTAGGGTGACGTTGAGAAATTGTTTTACATTGTAATGTTTTCACACTGTCTACAATTGAACGTTGTCTTTATGTTTATAATATATATTTACAAATAAAGTGTGTGCATCATTGGAAAGGTTGAAATAATTGCTGGTTATCACTTCAACTGACAGAGACTTTACTGTCTTCATATACCTGTGTAGAATTCTTAAGTGCACAGACATTTGATATAAACTTTTCCCTATGAAATAGTAGATCTAGATTGTGATTTTTTTTCTGCCCGAATGAGAGACATATCTACATGTATGTGTAAATATTTTATAATACACTTAAAAGTGTTTGAGAAGAAAGCCATGTATATACATGTATATATATTGAATTTAGTCTTTCATGTTGATCGAGATCTCATTTTCACACTTGATTTCAAGATGTGATTGAAATGTTGACAGGAATTATATACCAGTATATTGACCTTCAATGACTATATATATACCAGTATGTTGACCTTCAATCAATATATATATACCAGTATGTTGACCTGCAATTTACTGCAGAAAAAAATGCACTTGCTTATCTTAATGATTAAGAACACTTACAGAACTGGTAGACATGAGAAGGAAGTTTCTTGTGTTTGTAAAACTACCGGTATATTATTTACTTTTTTTTTGTGGAGTTGGGCATTTTGTTATGTTTGATAAATCCATTCCAGAATTCAATAGTTGTTTTATTATAAAAAAAGGAAGTAACTATGTATGGACATTTACAAATACATGTAATGTATATGATTTATTACATAAAGAATAGTTTAAGGTCTGTCCCTGTCAAATAGCAAATATTGTGCTAACTTCTTTTGAAATACCATGAGATGTTTATATTATATGCTTTGAATTTTTTTGTGAAAGAAAAAACTAATGTAGCCTACCATAAATATATTAAGACAACCACCATTGGGAGATTGAACTTAAATTTTAGTACATCTTAAGAATTTTGAGCTTGTCTTTTCTCTGTGCACATATATATAAAAATCTTGTACAATTTTTATCAAATTGTTAGTTCCATTGTACAATAATATTGATATTAAGATACTTTTAAAAATGAAATAGTAAAGATTAATATAACAAACTTGCTTTATATTTTACAGATATTCAATAGCTGACGATGCCTACCGATCAATGCGTGACCGTAATTTTGACCAGTGTATCATTATATCTGGTGAAAGTGGTGCTGGTAAAACAGGTAATAAATGTTTATTAAACCAATACCACCTGTCAAAATATGGATCAGATGGCTGGCTAATAGGCTGAGAAACACTTTTTAACTGATTTATGTTTGACTATAAAAACAAGTGCTTATTTTTATGTCAAACAATTTTTTTTATATCATAATTTACATTCAAGTTGTTTTTGCAAATATAGGTGGTGCAAAGAAAGTAAATATTTTTTCTCATTACAGTGTACATACTTTTATTGTACATTATGTTGTTTTGGCACATATTTGCTTTTTAGATCACAAAGTCAAAGAACAAGGTCTTGTTTACTTAAAATAGCTTTTTTGTTTCCATGTAATTACTATGCTACAAGTGCTACTTGAACGACATATATTGACCTTGGTGTTTTTAGAAGGTGAAAGTAAATTTGTATTTATATTTTACAGAGGCCAGTAAGAGTATCATGCACTATGTGGCTAAAGTGTCTGGTAAAGGAAAAGACATAGACAAAGTCAAGGAGCAACTGCTACTGTCCAATCCTGTACTGGAAGGTAAATTAAAATAACACACTTTGACTGTAAAAATAAATGTTCACACAAGACTGTAAAACAAACTTTCACACAACTGCTACAGTTAAATCCTGATCTGGAATGTTAACATATCAAAATAGACCTTGGAAAAAGCTTTCACACAATTTGCTGCAGCCAAATCCTGCTCTGGGAAGTACATGTTGAAAATATAAAAAAAATTCACACAATTGTTATGTGCAGTCATAACCATGTACTGAAATGTATTTGTAAACATTACTATTTAAAGAAAGTTTAAACTGCAACTGTCAAACATATCATATCAGACTGTGAATGTGAGTATATATAATTGCTTACTGGTAAGTTCAAGCCTGTACTGAGGGCTAGTAATATATAGGACTGATTAAAGAAAGTAAATATAGCATGATCACATTATTAATTTGGTGCTACCCCAGGCTACTGTAATGTTATACTGAAATTAAATATCCACTATTTGACTTTCTCTATCTTATGTTGATTAAATATTGCCAAATCTGTCCAAGTACAAGTCATTGTAAAGAATAGAATGTTCGGCTTCAGTTAAAGTCAAGTCATAATTATGTTCCAGATGATAACACATGGCATTGTTGCCACTAAACTTGTCATATGTTGGTATTAAAATGAAAATATTATACAGTGTACAATCAAATCTTCATTATTTCATTTAGATATTTGTTTTGTATTTGACAGCTTTTGGTAATGCCAAAACCAACAGAAATGACAACTCTTCAAGATTTGTAAGTTTATTATATGTTCTGTACATTAAGATTGGAAACTAGAACATTTGTCTATATTTTTCCGTTTTATTCCTTTAACCAAGTGCATCCAGACTTTTATTTCTTTAACTAAAATGAGGTGACATCTTAGTTCTGCATAATGACTTGATTTCTGTTAAAACAATAAAGAAACCTTTAGTTATTGAAAATGACTTGATTTCTGTTGAAACAATAAAGAAACCTTTAGTTATTGAAAAACGATTATCTTGTTTTAAAGTAAATGTCAAGGCAATAGAAAATTGGTAGTATCTTCACATTAACTATAGTTTTGACAGTAGGATTGACACCAAGCATCAGATCTTCATGACACATGCAAGATTGTCACTGTTAATCAGGAATTGATTAAAGAAAAGTCAAGGCAATTTAGGCCTTAAATAATATATATTTCCCCTTTCCATCTCAGAAAATATACGTAGGTAGGTAGGCAAACATTTTTGAATATATTTTTATCAAGTTTATACATGTCACCTAAAGCCAGTTGTAACTTTAGGGTATACACAAATCTGGTGTAGGAAGGGAAAGCAGAAATGCAAGATTATTTACCAGTATATGGCCTTACTGGGTTAAAGCAATTAACATGGAAGGTAGATGATGTATCAATTAAAAGTATGTCATCTTAGCCTACAGTTTGACCCATACATTCTGCTCAAATGACTGAAATATTTGCTTAAGTATTGTGATTAGGTCCATTGCAGTCGAAGTATAAGGGCACAGTAGGCCTGCATGGACCAATCTTAACACACAGATTAATCATTGGAAGAGTAAATCACCTTTACCTAACTTTTGACCATATATTTGCACTTAAATCACTTTAAATGTCAGACTCGTTTCATAAATCTTATGAAATGAAAATGTATTTAAGATTGTGCAGTACATGAATATCTGAATCCATCTCTATTGTCAAATAATGGTTTTCTTTTCATGGTTTCTTTCAGGGTAAATACATGGACATCGAGTTTGACTACAAGGGTGATCCTATGGGCGGTGTGATAACAAATTGTAAGTATGTTTTAACATTGTGGAAACATATGCAGTGATAAGAAAGAAAAAACTATAAAAAAAACTTAGTTTAGATTTAAGTAGTCTATTAGACAAATTTTGATATTCATTTCCTTGTTTTAGAACTGAAGAGTCCTTATACAGTTTTCCCTATGAATATAAACTACCGGGTACTGTGAAATCACACTTTATTGAACAAAAAAATGACATGCTGATATAATGACTTGCTGTACATGTATTGTGGTTTGATATTGACAGAAGAGAGTTCAATAGTTCAGTGGGGTTAATAAGGCTATACCAACCCTAAAACAGGTAGTAAGCAACACCGAATACATAATATAACTGTAAACTTAGTCAGGTAACATATTGTATTGGCATATTCTACACATGACTTACATTCAAAACTGCGTGTACTTGTATTTGACGCGTCTTTTCTTTGCACAGAACTT
>JAUMGZ010204161.1:0-12358 GCA_032359645.1 Pododesmus macrochisma | reverse complement strand
GAGGTATGTAGATCTAGTATTGACTGCTAAACCAAGAGGTATGTAGATCTAGTATTGACTGCTAAACCAAGAGGTATGTAGATCTAGTATTGACTGCTAAACCAAGAGGATTGTAGATCTGGTATTGACTGCTGAACCAAGAGGTATATAGATCTAGTATTGACTGCTAAACCAAGAGGTATGTAGATCTAGTATTTACTGCTAAACCAAGCGGTTTGTAGATCTAGTATTGACTGCTAAACCAAGAGGTATGTAGATCTAGTATTGACTGCTAAAACCAAGAGGTATGTAGATTGAGTATTGACATCTTAACCAAGAGGTGTGTAGATCTAGTATTGACTGCTAAGCCTCAATTTGACACAGTACATGTTAAAATGATGAAATATGGTCACAAAGTAGACCATGAGTCCTAGAGGTTCACGTGAGGGCAACAAGTCACTGTTTGATATGAAGGTAGGTGAAATAATACACATTCCGTACAAAAGTCTCCACATTGTGTTCTTAAGATACTTTTAAAAGAAATATTTGATAAATAAAGAACTGGTAACTTTGATTGTCTCTGTCAATGGATGTGAATACCAAGTACAGTCATTTGAAAAAGGCCACATGCACACAACTATATTCAGGCAAGTAAAGTTCATGTAAAAAAGCCATATGCATCTCATAAGAAAAACACATGTAATATATAACACCTTTATAATTTTTTTCATTAGGTCTTGCTATCATTATCAACAACAAGACGTTTTATGTTGAACAAAATGATCGTCAGAGTAAAGATATGCCAAATCGAATAGGAACAGAGAAAGATTGTGGTCAGTATGCAAGTTTAAATATATTGAATTTAAACAAGTGTTTTAAATAGTTTTATATTGGAAACATGAAATTGAGAGAAGTGTGATAATTTGTTTATTTTATGTTTCAAATGCTTTTAAAACTTAAATTTATACTTATCTTCAAGGAAAAGGTCAGTTTATTGATATGATGTAAGTGCTGTTTATGACATAATTGAAATGAAGAGATTATGTTATTTCAAACAGTCAGATGTAGTAAAACAGGCTTCAATTGTACTTATGTACTGGAGCATACAATAAGAACGAAATGTCAGATACAGCATTATCATAAATGCTGATTAAATGTCCCAAAGACTGCAAGATAAATATAACTTCAGAGTAATTTAATCAACGCAACTACATTATTCAACAAAAAATCGTAATTCGAAAATTAGCTTCAAAATGTTATTCGTTGGCTTTTTTTCGATGAAAAAAAAATGAAATATCACCAATGATATTACAAATACATGTACATGTATTACAAGACTTCTTAATATTGCAACAACAATGATTTATTTTCAGAGAAGTTCAGGAAAACATTTGAAAAGCTTGGCTATGAAATTCAGATATACGAGGACTTAACAGATGTCCAAATGGCTCAGCTAATGAGTCGTATTGGAGTCGTAGATCACGATCATTATGACTCGTTTGTGTGCTGTATTCTCTCTCATGGGGTTCTAGGTCACGTGTATGGGGTGAATGGCAAACTAATTCGTATCGAGGTCATTACATCCTTCTTCAGAGCTCAAACTTGTCCAACATTGGCAAGTAAACCGAAGTGTTTCTTCATACAGGCTTGTCAAGGCAGAGAAAAGCAAAAAGGTGTGTGTTATTTAAGCATCTTCTTGGAGTTTTTAAAGCATTTTTTCATGGAAACTATTTAATGAAAAAATTACCATCTGTTTTTCAAATTATTGTTTTTAAATGAGTATCAGATTTAATTTTACACATTTTTACTGTTTTATGTATTTTATTTATTTTATTCGGTTTATTTTGCACATTATATTGAATTTATCAATGCAATGCTTTCTTGTCCAAACTCTCTGACAATGCTGTTTTGTTTTGCTGGGGTTTAACGTCCCTTTCAACATCTAAGGTCATATCGAGAGGGTGCCTGCTTGTGACAGTGCGCACTGATGGTGACTTTATAATGCTGTCTCACTTAAATATCACGCCGCAGACACATTGACGTGATACCTCACTTGGTCACAGTATACTGACAGCGAACCGGATTCCTCACCAGTGTGCCAGCTGCGCCGCTGGTCTCTGACAATGCTTTCTTGTCAAACTTTCTGGCAATGCTTTAATGTCAAACTCTATGGCAATGCTTTCCTGACCAACTCTCTGGCAATGCTTTCCTGTCAAACTTTCTGGCAATGCTTTAATGTCAAACTCAATGGCAATGCTTTCACTGGCAATGTTTTATTGTCAAATTCTCTTGCAATTTTTCCCTGGTAATGCTTTCTTGTCAAACTCTCTGGCAATGCTTTCTTGTCAATATCTTTGGCAATGATTACTTGTCAAACTCTCTCAAACTCTCTCAACGCTTTTTCTGGCAATGATTCCTTGTCAAACTGGCAATGTGTTCTCTGGCTTTGCGTTTTTAGTCCATCTGGACCAAAGGTCCAATGTGGACTTTTCCCATATTAATCCTGTCCGTCGTATGTTGTACGTCGTATGTCGTCCGTCGTATGTCGTCCGTCGTTAACTTTTCACATTTTCGACTTCTTCTCCTACACCACTGGACTCATTTCATCCAAACTTCGTAGGAAGTTTCCCTAGGGGAAGGGAATTCAGATTTGTTCAAATGAAGGGGCTGGGCCCCCAGGGGGCACCACTATGGGCCAAAAGGGGAAAATTGTGACTAAACTTCAAAAATGTTCTTCTAATAAATTAGAAGGCCTAGAGCTTAATGTTTTGCAACTTTAGGGCATGGAAAATCACGTTTGTTCATGGGCGTGACAATGGGGTAAAAAAAAGGTTACACGTTTTTGGGTCAAAGTCAAACACTATAGCAAATATGTAAACTTTTCACATTTTTGACTTCTTTTCCAAAATTACAGATTGGTAGATGTCATCCTTTTAGGAATGGAGTTTAGATTTGTTCAAATGATTGGGCTCGGCCGCAGGGGGCGCCACTATTGGGTCCAAAAGGGGGAACATTTGACAAAATTTCAAAAATCTTCTTCTAATAAACTAGATGGCCTAGAGCCTAAAGCTTTGGTATGTAGTAACTTTAGGGCATGGAGAATCAAGTTTGTTCAAGGCGTGACCCTGGGGTCAAATATAGGTTACACGTTTTGGGGTCAAATGTTCAACACTATATATATATATATATAGCAAACATATTTACTTTTTCACATTTTCAATTTTTTGTCCAAAACAACTGGACCACTTTCTTCTAAACTTGGAAGAAGTCATCCCTAGGGGAAGAGAATTCAGATTTGTTCAAATGATGGGTCTCAGCCCCAAGGGGGCGCCACTTTAGGGGCAATAATTTGTAAAATTTGACAAAATATTGAAACATTTCTCCTAATAAACTAGATGGCCTATACTATAGCCTAATGCTTTGGTTTATAGTAACTTTTAGGAATGGGGAACCAAGTTTGCTTAAGGCATGACCCTGGGTTTAAAAAAATGTCACACATTTTGAGGTCAAAGGTCAATACTATATATATAGCAAATATGATACTTTTTCACATTTTCGACTTCTTGTCCAACACTACTGGACCAATTTCAACCAAACATGAGAGATGTCATCCTTAGGGGAAGGGGATTCAGATTTGTTCAAGGGCCCAGTACCAAGGGAGGGCATTTTAGAGCCAAAATGGGGAAATTTGATAAAATTTCAAAAACCTTCTTGTACACTAGAAAGCCTAGTGCTTAATGCTTTGGTTAAAAGTACATTTAGGGCATGGAGAACCAGCTTTGTTCAAGGCATAACCCTAGGGTCAAAAGTTTTCAAACGACAACAATTTACATATAGGCAAATTTAAAGCAGATGGACATTAAGGCCTAATGGGCCTCTTGTTTGTCAAATTCTTAAGCAATGTTTTCTCTGGCAATTATTTCTTGTCAAACTATCTGGCAATGCTTTTTCAGGAATGATTCCTTGTCAAACTCTCTGGCAATGCATTCACTGGCATTGCTTTCTTGTCAAACTCTCTGGCAATTCTTTCTTGTCAGACTCGCGGGCAATGCATTCTCTGGCATTGTTACCATGTCAAATTCTCGAGCAATGCTTTCTCTGGCAATGCTTTCTTATCAAACTCTCTGGCAATGATAACTTGTCAAACTGTCTGGCAATGCATTCTATGACAATGCTTTCTTGACAAACTCTCTGGCAATTCGTTCCTGTCAAACTCTCTTTCAATTCTTTCTTGTCAAACTCTCTGGCAATGCTTTCTTGTCAAACTCTCTGGCAACGATTACTTGTCAAACTGTCTGGCAATGCATTCTATGGCAATGCTTTCTTGTCAAACTCGCTTGCAATGATTTCTTGTCAAACTCGCTGGCAATGCATTCTATGGCATTGATTTCTTCTCAAACTCTATGGCAATGATTTCTTGTCAAACTCGCTGGCAATGCATTCTATGGCATTGCTTTCTTGTCAAACTCTCTGGCAATGATTTCTTGTCAAACTCTCTGGCAATGCATTCTATGGTATTGATTTCCTGTCAAACTCTCTGGCAATGCATTCCCTTGCATTAATTTCTTGTCAAACTCTCTGGCAATGCTTTCTCTGGCATTGATTTCGTGTCAAACTTTTAGTCAATGTTTTCTCTGGCATTGATTTCGTGTCGAACTCTCTGGCAATGCAATCTCTGGTATTGCTTTCTTGTCAATCACTCTGGCAATGCAATCTCTGGCATTGCTTTCTTGTCAAACTCTCTGGCAATGCAATCTCTGGCATTGCTTTCTTGTCAATCTCTCTGGCAATGCAATATCTGGTATTGCTTCCTTGTCAAACTCTGTGGCAATGCTTTCTTGTCATTTTCTTCTGTGAAGTATCATCGTATGTACAAAAAAAGGTAAAAAAAGCACAATTTGAGTCAGTGCTTCAAATGACAAAATGTTGTTCCAAAAACCGAAAATAAAACAGGAAAATGTTCATACAATCGGATACAGTGTGCAAAAGTCATTGTCGTTGTCGTTGAAGGAAGATTTGACCTTTATTGCGGCTAGTCCACACATTTAATTATAAGTACAGTCATACTAACCAGTTAGAAATGCACATGTCAATGTGTAGTATCAAAATCAAGCCATGTATCTAACATGTATGTAAAACACAGTATCTACTATCTAATGATAACTTGTATTACAAAAGAATAGTGTTAGACTACAAAATAGACAAGGACTGTTGTGTAAAAATGTAGTTATCAAAGGAACATGTTAACATGATCTTTCAAGGTAAGGTCTTAGAATATATTTAATTATTTTTATTGAATAGTGTAATACAATTCATTTGTAACTTTATAACAGGCTTAGATATTGAAGCTGATGGGTGCAGTCCTTTAGCACCAAGAACAGACCAAATGATAAATCCTGCAGATCTGGAAATGGATGGAAGGGAGATGATTCCGGATGAAGCTGACTTCTTGCTCGGTTACGCCACTGTACCTGGTTATGTATCTTATCGCAGTCGTAGTCAAGGAAGCTGGTACATTAACAAGCTGTGTGACAACCTGGAGAAGTATAGTCACAGGTACGTTATAGCAAAAACTGTTAACAGCTAGATTCCCCTTATCAATAAGTTGTGTGACAACCTTGTGAAGTATAGTCACAGGTACGTTTTTAACAGAAACTGTATGATTAAAAGCTATATAACCCTTATCAATAAGTTGTGTGACAACCTGGAAAAAAACAGTCACAAGTACAGTTTAACAGAAACTGTATGATTAAAACCTATATTATCCTTATCAATAAGCTGTGTGACAACCAGGAAGAAAACAGTCACAAGTACAGTTTAACAGAAACTGTATTTTGTTAAAAGCTTGACCCACCTTTGTTTCTAACATAATTATTTTCAATCAAAATTTGCCATCATGGGTTCTGTTTGAGTTTTTGACTTGGTAATATTTTCTTTTTATCTGTCTGTACATGTTTCGTGCACGTTCCTGATGTCATAATACAAGGGGATTATCTCCCTTGGTTTATACAATAGGCAATGATGAAAATCTGTATTGGCCCCATTTTAGCTCACTTTTGTTGACTTTTTTTAAGACTTATTTACATTTCTGATTGTCTCATCAAGGGTAAGAACACACCAGATTAATTTTAAGTCAATCTTGACCAAAGGTCCAAGGTGGACTTTTTCATACAAATCCTATCTGTTGTCAGTAGTTCGTTGTCGTTAACTTTTCACCTTTTCACCTTTTTCTCACGAACCACTGGACCAATTTCAACAAAACTTGGTAGGAAGTATCCCTAGGGATAGGGGTATCAGAATTATTGTAAATGAAGGGTATTGGCCCCCAAGGGGCGCCACTAGGGGGCAAAAAAGGGGGTAATTCAACAAAATTTAAAAAATCTTCTTTTAATAAACTTGAAGGCCAACAGCTTTATTGATTTGGTATGTAGTAACTTTAGGGCATGGAGAACCAAGTTTGTTTAAGGCATGACCTAGGGGTTAAAACTGGTTTACCTGTTTTTGATTCAAAATTCAACACTATGGCAAATGTGTACTTTTCAAATTTTTGAATTCTTGTCCAAAACGTTTGGACCAATTTCATCCACACTTGGTAGAAAGCATCTATAGGGGAATAGGGATAAGACTTGTTCTGATGATGAGGTTTAACTCCCAGAGGGCGCTTTTAAGGGTCCAAATGGGGAACATTTAACAAAATTTCAAAAATCTTTTTCTGGTAAACTAAGCGGCCTAGAGCTTAATACTTTGATATGTAGTAACTTTAGGGCATAGAGAACCAAACGTGTTCACAGCATGAACCTGGGGTCAAAAACAGTTCATGCATTTTTGGGTCAAAGTTCACTACCATAGCAAACATTTTCGACTTCTAGTCCAAAACTATTGAACTAATTTCAACCAAACTTGGTTGAAGGCATCCCTATGGGAAGGGGTTCAGATTTGTTCAAATGAAGAGTCTTGGCCCCCAGAGGGCGCCTCTTCGGTCCCGAACGGAGTAAATTTAACAAACATTTAAAATCTTATGATTAACTAGATGGCCCTCAGCTTAATGCGTTAGTTTGTAGTCACTTTAAGGAATGAAGAATCAAGTTTGTTCAAGGTGTGACCCGGGGGTCAAAAATAGGCTACACGTTTTGGGGTAAAAGTTTAACACTTAATATATAGCAAATATGTTACTTGTTTCACATGTTTGTCCAAATCTACTGGACCAATCACATCTAACATTGGTAGAATATTTTTTCAAATGATAGAATTTAGTCCACCTACAAAAAAAACTCTTGTAAATTTGAAGACCCAGTGCTTAATGCTTTGTTGTGTAATATGTTTAGGGCATGGGGAAACAAGTTTGTTTAAGGCATGACCCTTAGCCAATAGGTCAAAAGTATTCAAATGCAAATAGTTTTTGGCCTATTTTAACCAGATGGACGTTAAGGCCTGATGGGCTTCTTGTTATTTGTTGAATATCCAAATTCCTTAGGAAAATCATTTTAATGAGTGACCTACTGTTTGAATACCACTTACATGACTAACCAAACCTATAATGCCAGCCAAAGTGCTTACTTTTTTCTGAGATTGCACTCTGTTCAGAGATTTTCTTGGTAGTTTCTGCACTTTTTCCCCCACCCAACGAAGTTGGGGGAGGATATACATACGGGTTCCATCCGTTCGTCTTGTGTTTCCGGAGCATATCTCAAAACCCATTCAAGAAAACTCCACCAAACTGTGCATGCATATCAATCTGGTGGTCAAGTAGTGCCTTTTGCTATGCAGGAGTTGTCATTTCTGGTATTTTTTCTGTTACCATTGAAACAAATGGTCAGAAATGCTTAATTTACCTTTCCGGAGCATATCTCAAAAACCATTTAAGTAAATTCCACGAAACTGTACATGCATATCAATCTAGTGGTCAAGAAGTGCCTTTTGATATGAAGAAGTTGTCATGTCTGGTATGTTTTCAGTTGCCATGGAAACAAATGGTCATCAATGTTCATTTTACCGTTTCCGGAGCATATACCATAAACTGTTAAGAAAATTTCACCAAACTGTACATGCATAGCAATTTAGTGGTCTTGTAGTGCATTTTGCTATGAAAGACCTTGAAAGTTGCATAATCTTCTAGAAGCTCCCTTGGCGAAGCTCCCTTGGCGGGGGATCTGAATGACTGTGTCCTTGTTTTCTTAAGTTTTGCATTTGTTCATTAACCAACTCTGATTTGGATTTAAGTGCCATCTGTATTTAATTTGGAAATACAATGCTATCATTTGTTTGGAAAAGGTTACCAACTTGCTACAAAAACATCAGGACAGGTGACACATGTGTAGCAGGAATTGCTTACTCATTTGCGGAAGCCTAATCTTTACCTTTTTATACCCCGCAAATTTTCACACAGCGTATTATACTATCACACTGTCCTTCTGTCTGTCCGTCTGTGGAGTGAACATTGTGACAACAACTTCTCGTACAGTTGTCAACCGAAACTTTTAAGATTTGGCTAGTGTGATGTGATCATATGAAGATGTGCATATCATAACATTAGGTTGTTTCGTCAATCTTAAAGAGAGTTAAGGCCCTTTAAGACTTATATTGCGGGCATGTAATGCCTCGCTATAGGACTCTCGTGTTAGTAAAATGTGTGATGTTCCCTCTAGAGTATAATGTTTGTTCCTGATTATTTTTCTGTCTAGCTGTCAACTAAATTTTGGACTGGATCGTTTCATAATATTAGTTGGTGTCATTGTCGTGACAGATTTGCCGGCCGCTCAAGCTACCTGACTTTGTTTTTTTTAAGCCTTGTCTATTCTAAATAGTTTTCTCATGAATGTCTAGATGACAATTGATTTGTAGCTAAGACTGAAATTTGGGAAGGTTTTCTTACACACAGAATATTTTTTGTTCTGTTTTACTATACTTATTGGCTGTCTGTTTTAGAGTTTGCAAGTTTAAATTTCATGTTGAGTACTCGTAGTTAGATGTCATTTATGAAAGGACTTTATTATTACTCACTGTATTAAGAAGTAAGTTCGAAAAACCAAGACGATAATCTAAAGCCGTAAGTCCAAAGACATGGGGAAACAAGAGAAAAACGTTGGACGCTCACAGAAAAAATGACAAAATTTACATTTATTAACTAAAAAGGGAAACATCAGAAACTTCTATTAAAAAAAACTAGAAGTGAAACCAGGTGCTCGCGTTATGGTAAGCATTTCCTGCTACACATGTGTCACCCGCTGCGATGATTCTGTGTCATTCCGGTGTATGTCACCATCAGAATGTGTCACTGCTATTGTGACGAAAGAGCAAAGGAGAAAATTCAATAACAGGTTAGGCATAGAAGTATCAACATTATCATAAAAACAGAGCGTAAAGATAGTGCAACGAGACGTAAAAACCCCCATGACTGTATTATACCTTTTATCTTAAATTATATTATGGTATACTATATTATACAATCGCAAACAGACAGACGGATGGACTGACTGACTGACTGACTTTGGATGGACTGACTGATTAACCTACTAGCAAATTAGGAAAGGGGGTTGCCGAAATATGAAAGCCGAATTGTATATCAGTCAAGCACACACATTTAGAATACAGGAAAGAATGACTTTTTAAAATCTCAAACTATGACGTTGCGATTATGTCTATTATTATATCAGAAACAGACTTGTCAAATCCCCCACTGTATCATGATGGTGGCCATAAAACATCCTGAAAGCAGACCGAAGTCTGAGTAGGGTATAACCCTGCCTCAAAAGCGTGGATGGCAACACGAATCCTCTAGTGACAAAGACATGGTAGTGAGAAGATTCTCTTGAATAATCAATTGGCTGTGACACATAAACTCCATAAGCATGTATGTAAGAGATTCTGAACTCCAACAAGCTTCCCTGTGCATGTTACCTTATCGTGGTAGGGAGGCTTGAGTGTTTTTATGACCTTGAGAGCTATGCTGGCATGAAATTGTGTTTCTAGTAGGGTCACCCAAGTCAGACAGCTTGAAAGGTAGAGACCAGACAAAGATAAGCACACCCTTCCTTGAATTCCTTGAATTAAACAAACAAACTCCAATATGACCATCAAACATTGTACATTACAGGTTTGACCTAATGAGTATACTTGTCAAGGTAAACGAAGACGTCGGAAAATCAGTGGCGAACATGGAGGATGGAAGATACACGCAGATACCAGCACCTGTCGTCACATTTAGAAAGAAAATGTACTTCAGATAAACAATCAAGTGTGTTGTATTTTGCTGCTTTGGGCTTGTTTAGATGTACATTAATGTGTATGTTAGCTGTTGAAGTCTTTTTCTGTCAACAAAGAAAGATCATTTTGTTACCTTTAAATTTGGGAAAAATACAACAACTTACAATGCAAAAACAAATGGAACACTTAATGTTTGTTTACATTAATCAGTGATATCTGTGATAATGTATGTATTAGCAAGAGACGATGATGAGGAAGATTGACACTTAAGTGCGCCATATCATTATGCTACATGAGAGGTGCATGTAGCCACGCAGCTTTACTTGATAACATGGAGACATTGCGAATGACAATTTTTATAAATCAGAAATTGGCAAAGCGTGTATGATAAAATGATTTTCAGTGTATATATATATATATATTAAAATATTGCAGGGCTTTACAATTTATTGCCGAAATATATAATTTTATGCATTATAGGATATCAATTTTTAAGTTGCAGTACCCTTTAAGGCTCCTTTGTTTCAAAGTTTGGTTTTGCAGGATGCATCTGTACTTCAAGATTTATTTCTTTGTTCATTTCACCATAGAGGTGCATTTCGTGAATGTGATTTTCCTGAATACTTTCATTTTGTTTGAAATATGTTTATTTATTACACGTTATATTGTTGAAGAAAAAATATCTACAGTTTTACTTCAGAAAACCAATGTTGTTTCGTTTTATGAAGTTTGTTCTTCATAAACAGCAATTTTCTAACTCGTATGCCTTTGAAACGAATACACCATACTTTGTTTTGGAATGTTGATAGTTGGAATGTGCATCTAGACTTCAAGAGTATTAAGTGAACTAAATTTTATTTTTATATGCTATTACAATTGTACATCTGCTTATTGTTTATGTTTAGTTGCTGTTACGTTATATATTTTGATTATTTTGGTTATTCAATACATATGTGTAATGAGTGCAAAATTAAACTGTCACCCCGCAACCGTAAATTTTGATGATTATATATAATTCCTTTGCACATATTTGAACCTGTTAATAATAATAATAAATAGTAATATGATTAATTTCATCACATATTACGTCTGTGATATTTAGTATATAAAATGACTTCGTGTGTTTATCATTGTTTAAACACTGGGGCTTTCCCAATTTTTGATTGGCCTAATGGATCCGATTGATGTCAATAGTTCAAAAGTAAGTAGTTTTGGCTCATGTGATTAAAGTACTTTCAATTTGTTTTTATTTCATTTTGAATACACATGTTCATCTTGCTACAATGAAAAGTTCTGGATTAGATTATAATTAATGAATCTCGTATGAAAAGAAAACTACATCATAAAAAATATCATATATTATTTCCTATAAGGAATTGATCAAAGAAATTATACAGACTGGTTATTGTCACAAGTTGTAACAATTCATCTTAGAGGTTGTCCTAAAATGTGTTCTCAATTTTTTATTCTTGTTTGGCGTTTTGATTCTTTATGTACATTAATGTCGACTGCAGGTCAGAGTGGACCATTTTCATAGAATGTCGTCATTTGTCAAACCGTTCAGCGTTTTCAAATTTTCAACTTCTTCAAAAACAAAGTTGCTGTGAAGCATCGTTGCGTGATGGTGTTTCCGATCTGGCCTGGACCTTGGACTTGGTCACAGGTCTGAAATTAATGCCTTCATATGTGGCATATGTAGATGTGGCATATGTAGATATGTCATGGAGAACCACATTTCTTCAGATTGCTGGTCTGTCACACAAATAGTATTGTGAATACGTTATGACTTGAAGTGTTGAACTGGTAGTTTAATTTTCTCACACAACTTTTTCTATCAAATAAGATACTATTGTGAGGGAGTTTTTTGCAATGTTTATTTTACATTTATTTTTCAACATTCAATCATTATGAAGTGTCTGTATCGTAAATTTGTTAATTAATTTTAAATCATGTTTCTAATTGTCACTGTTTCGTTATTTTTCTGTTTAAGGAGGCCGAATCTAATTTAATTGCCAGAAATCGGCAATAGAGAATTTCATTTCCTTAACAGACACAATATCTTTATTTTAAGCAAATAAAAAAGGCATGTCACCAGGACGGGTGAGACACGGGGACTGTTTCAAAATAACATCTGATTTAACATAGAGTTCAATGGGAAATAATGCAGAAATGGCAA
>JAUMGZ010204150.1:0-12359 GCA_032359645.1 Pododesmus macrochisma | reverse complement strand
GATGTCATTTGAAGGCATACTGTCAAATTTACCCCTTTTGGCCCAGCCCACCTGTCCCCTGGGGGGTCAAAAGTTGTAAATTTGTACAATCTTGAATCCCCTTCCCCTAAGGATGCTTTCTGCCAAATTTGGTTGAAATCTGCCCTATAGTCTCAAAAGAGATGGTGTTTAAAGAAAAACTGTCAAATTTCCCCTTAAGGCCCTGCCCACCTGTCCCATTGGGGTCAGGTACTTCATTTGATCAATCTTGAATCCCCTTCCCCTAAGGATGCTTTCTCCAAATTTGGTTGAAATCTGCCCAAAAGTCTCAGAGAAGGCTGTTAAAGGCATACTGTCAAATTTACCCCTTTTGGCCTCGACCACCTGTCCCCTTGGAGTCAGATACTTCATTTGTACAATCTTGAATCCCCTTCCCCTAAGGATGATGAAATCTGCCAAAAAGTCTCAGAGGAGATGTTGTTTAAAGACAAACTGTCAACTTTACCCCTTTTGGCCCTGCCCACCTGTCCCTTTGGGGGTCAGAGACTTCATTTGTACAATCTTGAATCCCCTTTCCCTAAGGATGCTTCCTGCCTGATTTGGTTAAAATTTGCTTAATAATCTTGGAGGAGATGGCGTTTGAAGGTGAACTGTAAAATTTACCCCTTTTGGCCCTACCCACCTTTCCTCTGGGGGTAAGGGACTTTATTTGAACAATCTTGAATCCTCTACCCCTAAGGATGCTTCCAGCCAAATATGGTTGAAGTCTGTCCAAATGTTTCAGAGGAGATGTTGTTTAAAGGCAAACTGTCAAATTTACCCCTTTTGGCCCCGCCCATCTGTACCCTGGGGTGACAGGGACTTCATTTGTACAATCTTGAATCCTCTTCCCCTAAGGATGATTCCTGCTAAATATGGTTGAAATCTGTCCAAAAGTTTCAGAGGAGATGGCGTTTAAGGTAAACGGTCAAACTTTACCCCTCTTGGCCCCGCCCATCTGTCCCCTGGGAGGTCAGGGACTTCATTTGTACTATCTTGAATCCCCCTCCCCTAAGAATGCCCCCTGCCTAATTTGGTTGAAATCTGCAAAATAGTCTCAGAGGAGATGTCATTTGAAGGCATACTGTCAAACTTACCCCTTTTGGCCCCACCCACCTGTACCCTGGGGTTCAGGTCCTTTATTTGTAAAATCTTGAATCCCCTTCCCCTAATGATGCTTCCTGCTAAATTTGGTTGAAATTTGCCTAGTAGTTTCAGAGGAAATGTTGTTTAAAGCAAAAGTTAACAACGGACAGACTACGGACGGGATTTGTATGAGGAAAGTCCACCTTGGACCTTCGGTCCAGATGGACTAAAAACTCAAATTGGGCTGTAATTAGTTCAAAGGTTATTACATATACAACAAGAGGCCCATGGGGCCTTAACGTCCATCTGGATTGACATTTGAATATTTTTGATCCTAGGGTCACTCCTTGAACAAAGTTGGTTCTCCATGCCCTAAAGTTACTACAAACCAAAGCATATGCACTTCTAGTTTATATGAAGATTTTTGAAATTTTATCAAATTTTCCCCATTTGGGCCCCCAAGTGACCCTCCCTGGGTACCTAGCCCCGTCATTTGAAAAAATCTGAATCCCCTTCCCCTTAGGATGACATCTTCCAAGTTTCGATGAAATTGGTCCAGTAGCGTTTGACAAGAAGTTGCATAGAAGTGAAAAAGTATCATATTTGCTATATAGTGTTGAACTTTGACCTCAAAATGTGTAATTTTTTTTTACCCCAGGGTCATGCTTTGGTGAAACTTGATTCTCCATTTCCTAATGTTACTACAAACCAAAGCTCTAGGCAATCCAGTTTATTAGAAGATTTTTTTTATATTTTGACAAATTTTATGCATAAAGGCCCCTATAGTGGCGCCCCCTGGGGCTGAGCCCCTTCAGTTGAACAAATCTGAACCCTATTCCCCTAGGGATGATTTCTTCCAAGTTTGGATTAAATTGGTCCATGAATATTGGACAAGAGTCAAAAATGGGGAAACTATCATATTTGCTATAGTGTTGAACTTTGACCCAAAAATGTGTAACCTAATTTTGACCAAAGGTTCATAAACATACTAGGTTATCCATGCCCCAAATTTACTATATACTAAAACATTAAGCTCTAGACCTTATAGTTTATAAGAAGATATTTTTTGAAATTTTATCAAATTTTCCGCCTTTTGGACCCCAGAGTGGGGCCCAGCCCCTTCATTTCAACAAATCTGAATCTCCTTTCCGTAGGGATACTTCCTACCATGTTTGGATAAAATTGGTCCAGTTATTTTGGACAAGAAGTTGAAAATGTGAAAAGTTTTAAACATGTCACTTTGTTCTCTATGCACTATAGTTACTACATACCAAAACATTAAGCTCTAGGCCTTCTAGTTTATTAGGAGAAGGTATTTGAAATTTTGTCAATTTCCCCCCTTTTTGCCCCCTAGTGGGGCCCCTGGGGGCCTAGCTCCTTCATTTTAACAAATCTGAATCCCCTAGGGATACTTCCTTCCAAGTTTGGATAAAAATGCTCAGGTGGTTCAGAAGAAGAAGTCGAAAATGTTAAAATTTAACAACGGACGGACGACGGACGGGATTTGCATGAGAAAAGTCCGCCTTGGACCTTCGGTCAAGATGGACTAAAAACTCAACTTGGGCTGTAGTTGGTTCAATGGTTTCGGAGAAGACATAAAAATAGCTACAGTATTCAACTTGTGCAATCGCCTTGAACAAACTTGGTTCTCCGTGTCCCAAGAATATTATGTATAAATATATGCAGTCATTAAGCTTAGGTCTCCTAGAATAGAAGGAGATTTTATAAAATGTTGTCAAATTATCACATATGTGCCCTTTATTGGTGCCCCCTTGAGAAAAAACCTCGCCATTTGAAAAATCTGAGTCCCTGAACGACAACATTGGAGAATATTTGTATGGGAAAAGTCTGTCTAACCTTTGACCTTACTTACCAATGAATACAGGCCATGTGTTCAATCAGACAATCACAATTCTCTGTGTAAAACTTCTCATCTGTGACATCTATAGCCCTGTAAATGTGTAAAACTGATTAAAATTTCTTATTTTTACAAGATTGCTTTCTACACACTTATGTTGATTACATTGCAAGTACAGTGTACAAAGTCTTTACTTAGGATAGATAATTTTATTTAAAGTAACATTTTCCTGCAGTGAACTTTTGACTAGCAATTTCTGACCAATACTATATACACAGTTGTCATGTTTATAGCCCACAATTCATCTATCATCAATAACATAATCAGTTGTTGCAATGCTGTACCAAAGCTTTTTTAAAAAGGAGATTTCAAAGATTTGAGAATCACACAGGGGAAAGTTTTGTTTTTATTGGGGTTTAACATCCCTTTAAACTCATGATTAGGTCATATTGAGTCAGTGTCTGTTTGTAACAGTGTGCACTGATGGTGACTTAATAGTGCTGTCTCACTGAAATATTCGCCACAGGCACGTTAACATGACACTTTACTCAGTCACAATATCCGGACACTGAGCCAACCCGTCTTTCTCCTAGCCAGAAATGCTGAGTACTAAGAGGGTGAATATTACCTTATTTTTACATATTAAGTTTGCTGAGACCGGGGTTCAAACCAAATTCCAGTCATGAAGCAAACACTCTTATCACTGAGCAACCGGCAGTCTATAGCTACACAAAGGGGAATCACTGAGCAACTGGCAGTCTACACAAAGGGGAAAGACATGGTCACCAGATGACATTCAACTGTCTCAGGTCAGTAAGTGGCTATAGTTGACCTGGGTTAGTCAAATGGGATCCTATAAATTAATTTAAATTAAAGTTACCATCATGCAAGTCCAAGCCTTTTTTGGTACATCCTTGACTCATTTATGCTGAAAATTAGTTGAAAGTTTGTACTTTGTGCGTTAATCAAAACTATAAAGTTTGGTAATGATCAGTCAAGAGGTACAATTATGGGAAC
This sequence comes from Pododesmus macrochisma, assembly GCA_032359645.1. Lineage (NCBI taxonomy): Eukaryota > Metazoa > Mollusca > Bivalvia > Pectinida > Anomiidae > Pododesmus > Pododesmus macrochisma. The sequence goes on along the minus strand of JAUMGZ010204150.1, from coordinate 8,380 downwards.
ATGTTTACAAGCAGTAATATGTAGAAAACATTGAATTATTCTTCCTGATAAATGACAGGGACATCAACATCAACAACTCTCTCCTTGTACCAATAGATGAGATGTGTCTAGTGATGACAGCTCTCCACATCACATTGAGCCCATTTGGTGAATGCAACTCTTTATCTCAAAATGTCAGAATTTCTTGCATACACAACCTTCCTCATCAGATATGTTGTCTTCATCAGAATTATCAGTATCATCATCAAATTACAGGTTACAGAGAGAAATATATAAGGGCAAGTGTATTTTGGAGCTGGCTTGTAAATAACAAGACAAAAGATAGGCATGTTACTGTCACCTGACTTTGTCTCAGCAGAAATGAAGACTCATACACTAAAGCTGAAATTTTTTAATTTTTCAAATTTAAATAACTACAGGATCATTATTTTGTAAACCCATATATATAGTAATAATATTATGTATGTAAACTAATATAAATATTATAATAATTGTATAATGTATATAAATATTAATACAATAATAATAATGCTTGCTGGAAATGGTTTGGAGAAGACTTATATATACATTGCCTGTTGTCCAATCCTTTTTACTATTTGATTGTATATATTATTTGTTATAAATTAAATTGAATTTGTCAATAAAATATTTTGAAATTGAAAATTAAACCCATAAAAAGTAACTGTAAAAATAGGCATATTTAGGGTAGTTTAAAAGAAATGCAGAAAACTTGCGTTTCAATGGGTCATTTCTAGAAATCTTTCAAGCATCTGAAGAGCGACTGTTTACATTAGCAGCAAGCATGGACCAATGAAGTCAAAACTTTTGTGATGCTCTGAAAGGACGCGCAAAAAAGGTCACTGAAACTGGTCCCTCCCTGAAACAATGCACGGCACGGTACGATGCATCACAATACTTCAGTCTTGACTATACATAATTATATACCAGTGACTCACTCAGTCACTGTCAATATATAGACGCATTGTTACATGCTATACATACCGACTTTCACAATCAGTTGAATACAGTTCTGTCTTAGTGTCTGCTAGTAGCACTGCTCTCATTGCTCGCCGACATACTGTTGTTCCACAAAACGCACAATTTAGAACGTGGACAAGTTTCCTTTTGAATGAAGGGTGGATTTCGCGTTTTGGTGATGCTTGAGACATGTCTAAAATTGTTCTATCTTTAGGTGTAATGAAATTTCAACCAAATTTCCTCTGTTACGAATTTGCTATAAATTCCGCGTTTCAAACACTGTCGGTTGAGAAGTGTAACATAGATTTCGGCTCTGTCGACTGTAAAGGAAATGTGGCGTCTGTATCAGCACATGTTTGTGTTGTTTATGTCTGAGAAGTTGGAAATGATTGGCCACCTTACCGGCACTAGTTTTATAAACAGAGATTCGATTGGTCCATTCTACTTGTTGTTTCCAAGCAAGTGCGTGCAAGTGCTTCTCGTCTTATCCCGCATTGCATCACGAGATTTCATTTACCCACAATGCTAATTGACCTCATTTCGGGTGACAGAGGAAAAAGGTGTTTTGGAAAACATTGAGACTTATCTTTACATCATTCTGCACAAATGAAAGCTTTTTAAAGTGACAATGTCATCCGAAAAGAAACCAAAGAAAGAGAAAGAAATAGCGCTAGAATTTGACAATCAGTCTCGAGGTAAGGAAACTTCTTTTGTCTCTTATTTTTATCGTGTCGACTGTCTTCACAACTGTCAGTGTCATTTATATCAGTAGATAACGTGGTTCTCGGTCTACTGTCATAGTAGACTACAGTTCTAGTGTTGTTCTATCGGCGAAAGTCATTACCTGTGTATACTGTCCCTTTTGTATGTGTATAAACTGTCAAACATGATGTCTCTGTTATCATGATTCACCAGTAGATGTGTATATTTTGTTCGATCAGGAAGTGAAGGGTCGATATGGATGCTCATTAATGACAGCTGTGACCCCACTTGGCCTCACTTGAGATAACAATTAGTCTTTACTATCATTGGTGTCCTGGTTTTAAATGAACCGGGAAGAATTTTTGAATGTATTGCATTCAGGGTTTTAACCTTTGTAGTGCTATATATACTACATGTATATACAATGTTTGGGCATCTGGCTGAATATTTTTTTGGGATCCAAATAAGTTTAGATTTCACCCAAAACTTCTCTTGTTAAGGAAGCTATGTTATCAAAGAGTGCAAACATATAACAAGTCAATGTAATCACACAAAAATAATTCAGGTAAATAAACAGGTAAGCTTGTGTTATTTTCTTTCTTTAACTGTGACAACCATTATGGTTGCAATTAAAATAAGAAGTATTTTCGTGAAATAAAGTGTTTCAAACGTCTAAAGTTTGTCTGTATTAACATCACAATATATAAAGTTATGACTCTGTCGTATCCATACTGTCAGACACAGGTAAAGTCAGAAAAGTGAGTCCGATTTATTGCGGTCACCCGTCAGCCAATTAGCGATTATAAAGTCCCTGTTGTTGTTAGAACTATCGTCAGGTTTATCCTGCACCTTTCCTGGCTTGAATCATCTTCTTCTCCACTATCACTATCATATAAAATGTGTTTACAGAAATAAGTATGACTGTGCTATGGACGCCGGCCACCTTTATCTTTCGATACTGACAACTTCACACCTTGCAAGATTTTTTGACATTATAACAGTGGATATGCGTCTACGTAAACAACTCTGGAATGTTCCAGAGTCAGTCATTTATGCGAAGCTATAAATACCAGAATATTCTGGAGTCAGCACAACAAGGGTTAATATTAATCATCTTGACTCCCTTAAGCCCCAGTCACAGTATTGGCCACGGTATATCCTGGATGTCCCCTTTGTATAATATACTGGGGCAAACTGTATAGCCATCTCACTCATTTTGGCACATAAATAGTAGTCCACAGTGTTGCTTAGGGGGTGGGGGTACAGATGACTCCTGCGGTTTTAAAATGTTTTAAACTACTGTAGCAAGCCCTGTTTCACCAATGATCAATACTTAATATCGCGATTACGGTGAATGACAGAACTCTTCTGTGATAGAGGCGCAATTTGGTGTATCCCTGCAGGGGTAAGCAACATGGTCAAGTGTTGTCGACAGGGCTTTTTGTACATTTTCTGGCTGTGTACGAATGTTTTACATTCTATCAATTCATAAATATATATGGTAGGGGTGAATTGTTTAAATAAAAATTCTTTAATCATATAGACAAAACGGCAAACTCCTGTTGATGCGACTTTCACACGTCTGGCACGACTCAAGGCCTTCACAGGCTTCACTTCTTACTAAATTCAACTATTTTTATGATAGTTGGGACTTAAACAAACTTAAGACCAATGTACACATGCCAACTGTCAGAATTACAGCACTCTGCTAAGCCGTGAGCGTGTGGCATGTTGAAAACGAAATTTGGAATATTAAAACAACACACCATGCACAATTGCTTGCCCCAACATATTGCGAGATTTTGACTATTTGCGTCCAATTGCAGAAAAATTACGCAAGGGGACACAACTTTTTGTTATTGATATCAAGTATTAACACATATCTCCATGTTTCAATACAAACTTGCTACAAATACCCAGGGTTGCCCACAGTTTGTACCACTGTAGCTCACTCCACTATACAAAGTGCACTGTGCAATACAAACAGAAAGGGATATACTTGAGAGTTGAGCTTCTCTTTTATCAATTAAAGATTTGGTTAAATCAACATTTCATTCAATTTTGCATCAGAATTTGTACTGTAGCTCCTCTAGTTTGCATTACCGATTTCTGCTATAAGAAAATGGTTACTATCACAATCACTCTACATCAATTCAAAAAATCAAACCATGGAGTCTTGTGTTGAAGGACTATTAATAGGACACCATGTTGTTCTTGTGTTTATAATTGACATCAACAAGAACTTTTCAATGAGTCTAGATCGGATTGCTCTCTAAGGCAAATATTCGGAACAAACGAAACTGTCTTCTCGATCCATTGACTGTCTACAGGTTCAAGGATCCATTGACTGTCTATAGGTTTATGGATCCATTGACTATCTGCAGGTTCATGGATCCATTGACTGTCTACAGGTTCATGGATCCATTGATTGTCTACAGGTTCATGGATCCATTGACTGTCTGCAGGTTCATGGATCCATTGATTGTCTACAGGTTCATGGATCCTTTGATTGTCTACAGGTTCAAGGATCCAGTGATTGTCTATACAGGTTCATGGATCCATTGATTGTCTGCAGGTTAAAGGATCCATTGACTGTCTATATAGGTTCATGGATCCATTGACTGTTTACAGGTTAAAGGATCCATTGACTGTCTACATGTTCAAGGATCCATTGACTGTCTACAGGTTCATGGATCCATTGACTGTCTATACAGGTTCATGGATCCATTGACTGTCTATAGGTTCATGGATTCATTGACTGTCTACAGGTTCATGGTTCCATTGACTATCTACAGGTTCATGGATCCATTGACTTTCTACAGGTTCATGGATCCATTGATTGTCTGCAGGTTCATGGATCCATTGACTGTCTACAGGTTCATGGATCCATTGATTGTCTACATGTTCAAGGATCCATTGACTGTCTATATGTTCAAGGATCCATTGTCTGTGTACAGGTTCATGGATCCATTGATTGTCTACATGTTCAAGGATCCATTGACTGTCTACATGTTCAAGGATCCATTGTCTGTCTACAGGTTCATGGATCCATTGACTGTCTACATGTTCAAGGATCCATTGACTGTCTATAGGTTCATGGATCCATTGACTGTCTACAGGTTCATGGATCCATTGTCTGTCTATATAGGTTCATGGATCCATTGATTGTCTACATGTTCAAGGATCCATTGACTGTCTATATAGTTTCATGGATCCATTGACTGTCTACAGGTTCATGGATCCATTGTCTGTCTACAGGTTCATGGATCCATTGACTGTCTACAGGTTCATGGATCCATTGACTGTCTACAGGTTCATGGATCCATTGACTGTCTACATGTTCAAGGATCCATTGACTGTCTATACAGGTTCATGGATCCATTGACTTTCTACATGTTCATGGATCCATTGATTGTCTACAGGTTCATGGATCCATTGATCGTCTACAGGTTCATGGATCCATTGTCTGTCTGCAGGTTCATGGATCCATTGACTTTCTACAGGTTCATGGATCCATTGACTGTCTGCAGGTTCATGGATCCATTGACTTTCTACAGGTTCATGGATCCATTGACTGTCTACAGGTTCATGGATCCATTGACTGTCTACAGGTTCAAGGATCCATTCACTGTCTTTACAGGTTCATGGATCCATTGACTTTCTACAGGTTCATGGATCCATTGATTGTCTACAGGTTCATGGCTCCATTGATCGTCTACAGGTTCATGGATCCATTGATTGTCTACAGGTTCATGGATCCATTGTCTGTCTGCAGGTTCATGGATCCATTGACTGTCTATACAGGTTCAAGGATCCATTGACTGTCTATACTGGTTCATGAATCCATTGACTTTCTACAGGTTCATGGATCCATTGATTGTCTACAGGTTCATGGCTCCATTGATCATCTACAGGTTCATGGATCCATTGTCTGTCTGCAGGTTCATGGATCCATTGATTGTCTACAGGTTCAAGGATCCATTGATTGTTTACATGTTTATGGATCCATTGATTGTCTGCAGGTTCATTGATCCATTGATTGTCTACAGGTTCATGGATCCATTGACTGTCTACAGGTTTATGGATCCATTGATTGTCTGCAGGTTCATTGATCCATTGATTGTCTACAGGTTCATGGATCCATTGATTGTCTACAGGTTCATGGATCCATTGACTGTCTACAGGTTCATGGATCCATTGACTGTCTACAGGTTAAAGGATCCATTGACTGTCTGCAGGTTCATGGAATGCAGTTTGAACAGTACCGTAATTAATTAAGCAATGTACATATTTGGTAGCGGTCATTTATATGCAATTCTTAAAATGCCTCCTTTTTATTATTAGTATGGGGACAAAACACAAACTGTTGTAGAACAGAAAAGGGAAATTCCTAGATAGATTTGTAAAAATTAATGTTTATCATAAACAGTTAACATTTCTTCCTTGTATATAAACTGAGTAACTCTGTCCTGTTAATACAAGCTAATAATTCTCTTTCAAATTTTAGATCACATTTTAATAAATCTGTATTGATCCCTTGGGTAAATATGTATTTAAATATGTTTTTTGTGAATGGATCATGCTAGAGCAATCAATTCTATATATTATGTACCTCCTTTAGAAAAATTCTATGTACATACATACATAAGTATTTTTAGTTGATGCAGTGCGTCTATGAATTCAATGGTGACATTTTTGACAATGTTTGGAGGTTCCTTTAGAGGTCAACATTTATATAAGTGAATATATCAGATGAATGTTTCATCACATGGTAAACAGTCTTTGGATTACTGACAGTGTTTATTCTCTCTATAAGGATTAGCTATATATGTATTGACTGATAATGCCATGGTTGGTGTTAGATATAAGTGTATTTATCATTAATGTTTGTATACATGTATTAAGGTGTGAAGTACTGATCATACTGCATACAAAGAAATGACTAAACACTGGCATACATGCGCACACACAATATGTGAGATGTGCTGTACTATAATATGATGCACATGTACACATGCAGTGCTCTGCAGCCTCTATAATATAAGTGAGAATGTGGTCACACAGTTCACAATAGAAACAGCTAGAGAATTGTTACATTTGTGTCAAAGTATGATTTCTTTTTACAAAGATCTACTGAGAGTGCTAAAAATCTTTGCATAAATCTATTTTTAGAAATTTGTTGCAACAAAGGGTGATGTTTCATTATGAAAACAATATTTTTACTATTGCATGACACCCATATTTAATACTGTTCTGGGGACCAACATGACACCCATATCTAATACTGTACTTGGGACCAACATGACTCCCATATCTAATACTGTACTAGGGACCAATATGACTCCCATAACTAATACTGTACTAGGGACCAACATGACTTCCATATCTAATACTGTTCTGGGGACCAACATGACTCCCATATCTAATACTGTACTAGGGACCAATATGACTCCCATATCTAATACTGTACTAGGGACCAACATGACTCCCATATCTTATACTGTACAAGGGACCAATATGACTCCCATAACTAATACTGTACTAGGGACCAACAGAACTCCCATTTCTAATACTGTTCTGGGGACCAACATGACTCCTATATCTAATACTGTACTAGGGACCAACATGACTCCCATATCTAATACTGTACTAGGGACCAATATGACTCCCATATCTAATACTGTTCTGGGGACCAACATGACTCCCATATCTAATACTGTACTAGGGACCAATATGACTCCAATATCTAATACTGGTCTATGAACCAATATGTCTCCCATATCTAATACTGTACTAGGGACCAATATGACCCCAATATCTAATACTGTACTAGGGACCAATATGACACCCATATCTAATACTGTACTAGGGACCAATATGACTCCCATATCTAATACTGGTCTAGGAACCAATATGACCCCATAACTAATACTGTACTAGGGACCAACATGACTCCAATATCTAATACTGTTCTGGGGACCAACATGACTCCCGTATCTAATACTGTTCTAGGGACCAATATGACTCCCATAACTAATACTGTACTAGGGACCAATATGACTCCCATAACTAATACTGTACTAGGGACCAATATATCTCCCATATCTAATACTGGTCTAGGAACCAATATGACTCCCATAACTAATACTGTACTAGGGACCAACATGACTCCCATATCTAATACTGTTCTGGGGACCAACATGACTCCTGTATCTAATACTGTTTTAGGGACCAATATGACTCCCATAACTAATACTGTACTAGGGACCAACATGACTCCAATATCTAATACTGTACTAGGGACCAACATGACTCCTATATCTAATACTGTTCCTTGGACCAACATGACTCCCATATCTAATACTATTCTGGGGACCAACATGACATCCATATCTAATACTGTACTAGGGACCAATATATCTCCCATATCTAATACTGGTCTAGGAACCAATGTGACTCCCATATCTAATACTGTACTAGGGATCAATATGACTCCAATATCTAATACTGTTCCGGGGGCCAACATGACTCCCATATCTAATATTTTTCCGGGGACCAACATGACTCCCATATCTAATACTGTTCTGGGGACCAGCATGACTCCCATATCTAATACTGTTCCGGGGACCAATATGACTCCCATATCTAATACTGTACTAGGGACCAACATGACTCCCATATCTTATACTGTACAAGGGAC
>JAUMGZ010204139.1:0-12359 GCA_032359645.1 Pododesmus macrochisma | reverse complement strand
TTTAATTGTTCTATCCAATTTTAGTTCAATTGTGACTTTATTTTTGTACGACATCTGTTAATCAGTGCTGCGCATTGAACATGCGCACTCGAACTAGAGACGGTCTCCTTAACAAATACTTTTTAGAAAAAAAATTAAGTTTTCATTGTAACGTTACACCGTAAAAAAATTAACTTAGACAATTTTATTATATTTTTAATGTAATGATAGAAACAACAAAAAGTTAACAAACTTATTCTTAAATGTGAAGTAGTTGAAACACATTCAAGAAAATGAATTATACCGACCAAAACATATACAAAATTTATTTTTAAAAATATTTCTCCAAAATCCAGGAACGATTCCTTTTAAAACGATTCCAATGATCATCATAACTACCTATTTAAAAATAAATAAATATAGAAACATTGTGGTTAGTGTAGGTATTTATAGTAATTCGAATATAAAAGTGATTTTGAACATCATTATTTTTATTTATAAATCGGTTTTTTTTAAATGCATGTTGTCTAACCTCATTGTTACTTTGCATTGCATTTTGACAATAAAATATGTTCAATCAAAATCCATCACTACGATTGTTAAAGAATTATTCAGTCAAGCACTGTTTTCTGGCAAAATTTTAAGTAAATATAATTTGTAATGAAGTGTTAGTATTCACTGTCAAAGAGACCCTATTTCAATTTGTATGACCTCTGTAAACCGACTTCGGGGCAAAGAAACATCCTCTTATTTACCGTGTTTTAACGAATGACACTCGTTTCTTCATGATGATTCCAAGAAAATAGAGAGTTGAAACACGATCTAAGAGTGTATTACCTCGAGAATTAGTTTATAACAAGCAGTATGTTTGTTTGTTTCTTTTATTTGGGTAAAACGCCTCTTCGAAAGCGCGGTAATAATGACCAATATGTTGTACAATTACATTTTCATCACAGTTCATGAAAATGCATTGTAGTATTCGAACATTAGTTTCTTCCATACAAATTTGTTTTCAAAATAACGTTGTTAATGTAACAACACCAACAAATAGTATCCCATCAAAAGAAGACATCGACAAATAAACAATAACCACATCAACAGGTCATCAGCGGAATACACTTCAAAACTGAAACTGACAACCAGAAATGTTACAGTTAAAAATGACGTCACACCAACTAAACGAGTGAGGGGCCTAGCGTAAGATTAAATAACGAATTAAACTACAATGCAATCTGAAACATGCCTCCAATATACATGATATTTATAAGAAGAAAGAGGCAATATTCTATGTGAGACACCCCCGTCTCGAACCCAAGATTTGGCTTAGAAGCAGACGTTATTAATGGACGCTATAGAGAAAGTGAATTTACAACAGACAACACTTCGGTAAATCAAAGCTAAATAGCATAGACGTGTTTTAAAATAAATAAGATATAATATGGTATGATTAAGGTATAATATAATACATACTTGATATAGTCTGGTAAGTCCTAGCTTATCCCTCAGAGTATATATATATTCACACTATTATATTAAACAAAACAACAATCACACGACACTTGGCCGTTTTTCATGTAGGCGCTAACTCTCACGTTAAACACAGCGCAACGCGTAAACTTTTATATCAAATCAATGGCGTATATAGGTAGCACTTATAAATTTAAAATTGATATCAAAATGTATAAGATATATCAAAAATCAATAAAGTGTTTAACAAACGCTTATTATTAGAAATTGATTTAACATTTAGAAGATGCATTAACAATCAATGAAGTATTCAAATGGCAATTAAAAATTTAAGAATGCAATTAAAATTGCAATTAAGTTAAATTTATTGCAACAGGTGTCGGAGGTTCGATTGTTATATTAAGACCTGAACTGTTAACCCACAAATTTAATATCATTCATACACACATTTTACACAGATCATACAAAAATGAAGATCAACTGAAAACCGGATCATGAGATAAATAAATATAGACAAAAAAAAAATTTAAACTCAAAATATAACATCAAGAATTTCTTCTAAAAAACAGATAAGGTGTCTAGCACAGGGAGGCAATCCTACTATCTAGTTTATATAGAGCGAACATAAATTATCAAATGGTATGAGTTTTTTTCGTGCATATATAAATAAATATCAATCGTTATAATATTTTTAAACATAACTGTAGATTCTTACTTGTATATTGATATGCTGGGACCTTTCATATTATATTATTTGTCGTTATCAATAGTTTGTTTGTTTGTTTCATTGGGGTTGAACGTCCCTTTTAATATCTAAGGTCATATCGAGACGGTGCCTGCTTGTGACAGTGCGCACTGATGGCGACTTCATAGTGCTGTCTTACTAAAATATCACGCCGCAGACACATTGACGTGATTCCTCACTCGGTCACAGTATACTGACACCGAGCCAACCAGTCCTCCTCCAACCCATTATTGCTACGTGTTTAGCAGGGAGCGAGGAGAGTGCCCAAACTTAACGCCTTGGGTTGTGACGCCACCGGGATTCGATCCAGCGAACTGGATTCCTCACCAGTGTACCAGCTGCGAGGGAACACGCTAGCCCTCACGACCACCGCCGCTGGTGGTATTCATTAACTTTAGGGTTTGGAGAACAAAGTTTGTTCAAGGCATGAACCTTGGGTCAAAAGTATTCAAATGCAAAAAAAATTTGTATAGGCCTATTTCACTCAGATGGACTTTTAGGCCTAATGGGCCTCTTGTTGATGTTTTGGATCACTTTAATATAATAATTCAACTGTCTTGATGATATATCAGTAAATGTATAATGGTTATAGATGTCTTTGAACACTTTACTATATTAATTTTTCTTGATGACATTTTCTATGTTATTACTAGGGTGAGAAGGAGAAGAATTTAGAGGATGTACATGACTTCAGTCTAATCCTGCCTACGTTGGAGTATCATAACCAGATCTGGACATGGTTTGATATGCTCATGCAGATGAAGACAGATAGTAAACGTGTTGTTCTTTCTCAGGTGACATACTTGTTATCTTATATCAGTCAGGGATTTATATTAAAAAAAATTCTAGATCTATATGGTAAAGACTTCAAATTCTAAAAAGAATGTAATACTTTCTTATTATGATAATACTTTCTTATAGGGATAATACGTTCTTATAATGATGATACTTTCTTAATATTATGATAACAGGATTAAGTACATCATGTAAATAGATATACACACTATGTAGTGGGCATGTTCAGAGCAAGACTATATTATGTCAACAGATGCCAACTAGTTGTAATGTTACGAAAAATATAAAGAAAATGAATCATTTATCAGTAGGATCCATTCTATAGATCTATACCATACTTTTACTAGCATCATGAAGACATTGTCCCAGGTTATTAATGCAGTGTTTAAGCAACTCACTTCCCAGCAGTCTGACCCAGATTTAATTATCAGCATCTTTAGTGGTCTTGTACCAAGTTGCCAACCTGAAAACGCAAGTTTGTCTTAGATAACTATTAAATGTTTTCCTTTAGAAATGATCCCCTCTCTGTTTCTGAGCTTTTGAGAGAAAATTCAGCATAAATTGTAACAAGTTTTATTTTAGTGGTTGTAAAATGAATGTTAGTTAAAGCTTATAAAGACAAGTTCATTAAATGTTCTGCAGGCTATTAAACAGAAGTTACACATGAGATCCCGGGTTGGAGAGGATAGTCCCACAGATGTTCAACTAGAGGAAGATAAAATGAAGATGTTACTTGGAGCTAAGTTGCTGGTTAGTACTGATTAAACTATATACTGTATATTATAGCTTTTGTTAGGAATGCAGTATCTTTACAAAAAAGCTATTAAACTAAATGTGTTTCACAAGTTGAATTCTTTGGTAATATATATTGGATTCCATTATGTTTTAAAGACTAAACAATGTATTGGTTCCACAAATAGTAGTACTTTTTACATTTATCTACCTATTTTATTTCCCGCAGCTAGTCTGTAAGTTGGTGGTAACTATAGTAGGCATTTAACCAAATTCAAAATAAAATATTTAGCATCACTCCAAAGGAGGTTTTTATTTCATGGTAGCATATGGAAAGTTAAAATCTTTGATTTTAGAAAATGTATGTTGCCAAGAAAATAAGGTGTCCAAAATGGGTGGAAATATGAGATACAGTTTCCTCACCTTGTTTTCATGACTTTTTTTTCACTTGGAAAAAGGTGGAAACTAAAATCAATTTTTTTTTGACTGAAAAATGCTTGGATTTTCTAATTTTCAATGATAGATGTTCATGATAACATTATGAAGCAATATGACTAACTTTACTGTATAGTTATATTTATACATCTACATAATTTTACTGTATAGTTATATGAACAAACTATAGAGCTGTTAAATGTATACATCTACAGTTAATTGTGTTCATATTATTTTAACAGTCTTGATGTGCCAGGTATGAATGTTCTTAAAATATTTCTCATTTTACTTTTTATTTTACAGGCAGGTCAAGATAAACCTAGCAAGAAAAGTCTGTTTGGAAAATCTACAAAGCAGTAAATGGTGCAACCATCTAACAGTGTTTCTGGTAGAAATGTGTTCATTGAATTTAAATTTTAAAAAAGTTACACAAATTCTGATCACATGGAAAACATTTTACATAACCTTTTACATGATGAGATTAATGTTTTTAAGAAAGACATCTAGAGTGAGGCATCTTTATTGTTAAAGAGATGAATGTGATAGTATTGCATTCTTTATTATTTTGTTTTTTTTGCAGTATTTGTATTGGCCTCCCTGCAATAATTATCTTATCTGGTGCTACTTGTAACGCGAAGTGCAATTTGATGTGTTCTATTACACCATGGTGTAGCTTTATGTGTTCTATTACACTATGGTGTAGCTTTATATTGTGATATGTCAAAGATTCTGTGATATACATGTTTTAACCGATTAAGGACTGCTTTTATTATTATCAAAAAAGAGTAGCTGGAATGTATGTTTATTATTTGAAAGTGTTGTGACAATATCATGTAATAATTAAATCATGTATTAGACTCCATGTTCTAAGAACTTTGTTTGTGTATATGAATATGGTAGCCTTTGAAGGCTCCTACTGAATTCCTTGTATGTTTAATAAGTATATCTATGTGTGGTCGGTCTTTACTTAATATGTATTTATATTTTCTAAATATATTAGATTTATTAGTATTACTTTCATTTGAATGAAGAACTTAAATAATTCGTTTTCTTGTATTGCAAAATATGCAAAATGAGGTATAAATATGTATTTGCATGTGACATATTGTATCACATGTCCGAGGGTTTGTACATGTATTAGTCATATAGGTAAGTTATGTTTGTAATATTGTAATATGTACAAGTTCAACCTCACTGTTGCATCATCATACCATTATATAAAAAGTCAGTGGTGCTCAATATTGATCAAGTTATCTTATATCCCACCATCGACTGTCTACTCGCCGGTGCAATGATGTTATTGTGAGGTTTATGGCCCTATTCCGATTCCATACATTTTATAGGGATGTGTGTGCAATATTATTATCGTGAGAAGGTTGATGTTATCTCGTACTAGTGGACGTAACACCACTATTTTAATATTGTTACAAACATAAACTGTGTTAAATATATTAAGTCTCTACTTATTTAAATTATGAAAGTATAATATTGTGTTTTTGTTTCATATCTATGGTTTTTTTTATATTGTACACGCTAGCCACATGCTATATATATATATATATATATATATATACATTGTATAGCTAGTATCTGTGAAAGTCAATGTTTGTTTTCATGAGTGCATCTTTTGACATTTGTTTTACATGATGCTATAAATGAATGTTGTGTACGACTATATTATTTCATATTGGAGATTTACAAGTGAATGTTTATTTTGTACAATGGTTACTAAGGTGATTGCTACCAATCTCCTATCTGATTGTTACAAAGCGTTGGCATAGTGCAATGTTAATGCAAAGAAAGCACCAAGTGTGTGTCCTTGCTTTGATTACATTCAACTTAATTAAATTCTTTATTATCTTTATATGGCAAGTAATAAAGTAAAATCAAGTACATAGATTTGAGTCATGTTTTACAACAGTACATGTCAATAATGGGATCCCACAGCCAATAACTATAAGAAATGAAATCTGTTTATGTTTTGATGTTAAAAAATTTGCAGTGCCTGTTCGGTAGATTATAGCACACAATCTACCGTAATGTGGTAATCTTCTCATTAACAATTATATAAAACAATGGTGGTTGGTCTTACAAAGTTTTAGCATTCTTGATTGACTTTTGATGCTGTTTTGGTAGTTAGTGTAACAAAGTTTGGGTATTCTTCATTGATGTTCGATGTTGATTCTTTTAAACAAAAATACTATAACCTAGAATTTACTTTGGTTGCAAAATGAAGAATCCTACAAAAGATAAACAAAAGGATATATCTCTACTCTGACAAGAGTTTGTCACTGCAAATACTATTACAAGATTTGACACATCATTTATAAAGAAAACAAGAAGCCCATTGGGCTTAAACGTCCATCTGGATGAAATAGGTTCAAGTAGATTTTTGACAAAATACCCAATAGTGTCGGAGGAGATGTTGTTTAAAGGCATACAGTCAAATTGACCCCTTTTGGCCCCATCCACCTGTCCCATGGGTCAGAAACTTCATTTGTATAATCTTCAATCCCCTTACCCTAAGGATGTTTCCTGCCAAAGTTGGTTGAATTTGCCCAGTAGTTTCTGTCTGATTCTGGGATTTGTTGTTTAAAGGCGTACAGTCAAGTTGACCCGTTTTGGCACAACTCACCTGTCCCCTGGGGGTCAGAGACTTAATTTTTACAATCTTGAATCCCCATCCCCTAAGGATGGTTCCTACCTAATTTGGTTGGCCGTTGTTTCTGAGGATATGTTGTTTAAAGGCCTACAGTCAAATTGACCCCTTTAAGCCCCACAAACCTGTCTTCACCTGGGTGGTGAGAGACTTCATTTGAATAAACTTGAATTCCCATCCCATGAGAGTGCTTCCTGTCAAATTTGGTGAAATCCGCCCAGTAGTTTCGAGGAGATGGCGTTTCAAGGCATGGAGACAAATTTACCTCCTTAAGGCTCCGCCCACATGTCCACTGTGGGGGTTTTGGATGGAGAATTAATTTGTACAATCTTGAATCTCTATCTCTAGAGATGCTTACTACCACATTTGGTAGGAATTTGTCCTGTTGTTAATGAGGATAAGTAGTTTAAAGGCATACAGTCAAATTTGCTCCTTTTAGCCCCACCCACCTGTCCCATGGGGGTCAGAAACTCCATTTGTACAATCTTCAATCCCATTCCCATAAGGATATTTCCTGCCAAATTTGGTTGAAATTGCACAGTATTCTGATTCTAAGGATATGTTGTTTAAAGGCATACAATCAAATTGACCCCTTTAAGCCCCACCAACCTGTCGTCATATTGGGGTCAGAGACTTCATTTATAAAATGTTGAATCCCCATCATCCAAGGATGGTTCCTACCAAAGGTTGAAATCTGCAAAGTAGTTTCTGGGATGTTTGAAGACATGCAGTCAATTTGTCCCGAAAGGCCCCGCCTACGTGTCACCTGGGTTTACAGAGACTTCATTTGTACACTTTTAAATCATCATACTCTAAGGATGCTTTCTGCCAAATTTAGATGAAATTGGTTCAGTGGTTTTGGATATTTCCAAAATGTGGAAAACTCACGACGAACGGGATTTGTATGAGGAAAGTCCAGATAGACTAAAAATAGAGAAAATGGAAATATTAGGAAAATGAAAATGTTGGAAAAAAATTAAAATGTAATTCGGTTAAAAAATAGTATGCCATATTTTGCTTTAGTATACTAAATCGGATTTACAGCAGGGCCGTAGCCTGGGGTAAGGCGGGGGGGGGGGGCAACAAAAATTCTGGGGGAGTAGTCTTCCCCCCGCAGGCTACGGCCCTGAACAGAAGTTAAACATGACCGTGACGTTAAAATCCTAGGTCACAGTTACGGTGTCTTACTACGATACACAACACTGTCTTTGTGTGATGTATGTCCCACGTTTCATATAGATATCTCTAAAGACATAAAAGTTATGACTCGGACAAAATTTTATAAGAAGTACGAAAACAATATGTCTCCGCCCATCCTTCGTTGAAGGAAAGACATTATTAGTCCCCAACCAGTTCTACCGGAGGGGAATATAGTTTAACAAGTACATGTACATCTTTCAGTCAGTCTGTCTCACTTTATTGTGAATGCAACTCCTTCAAACGTTTAAAGTCATAACAATGCAACTTGACATCATGCGCATATCGTTTTGCCGTCACAATTTGATTGTTGTGTTTTTCTCGGAGTTACGGTCCTTTTGAACTAATAAAATATGCTTGAGAATAATCAAAACTTGTGAACGTAACTCCTGCTAAAGTTTAAGTTACATAACAATGAAACTTTACATACTCGCTTTACACTATAAGAAGATGCGCCTATTGTTTTGCCGTTGTGATCGTTATATTTTTAGTCCATCTGGACCAAAGGTCTAAAGTTAACTTTTCTCATACAAAACCCGTCCGTCGTCGTTCGTCGTTAACATTCTCACATTTTTTTTACTTCTTGTCTAAATTCTCACGACCGATTCATCCAAACTTGATAGTAGTATCCATAGAGGAAAGGGATTCAGATTTGTTCAATGAAGGGTCTTCTTGGCCACACAAGGTGGCCAAAAGTGGATAATTTTCCAATCAAAAATATTCTTATAAATGAGATGATCTAGAGCTGAATGCTATGGTTGAGTGCGACAGTCAAAATTCTGAGTTTATGAGTGTTGCCACACACACACACACACACACACACACACACACACACAGCGGTTTTCCCAAGGCTATTGGGGATAGCATGAATCGCCTACGATATTTGTTCAAGGCGTGACCCTGGGGTCAAAAATAGGTTACTCATTTTAGGGTCAAATTTCAACACAATATGGCAAATATGTTAACTTTTCACATTTTTGACTTCTTGTCCAAAACTACTGAACCAAATTCATCCAAGTTTGGTAGAAGGTATCCCTAGGGACGGGAATTCAGATTTGTTCAAATGAAGGGTCTTGTCCAAAAGGGGGGAAATTTGACAAAATTTTAAAAATCTAATAAACTAAATGATCTAGAGAGTGACCCTAGGGTCATAAATAGGTTAATTACGTGTTTTTTTTAGGTCAATGATTCAACACTACAAATATAACAAATATGTTAACTTTTCACATTTTCGACTTCTTGCCAAAAACTAATAGACCAATTTTATCCAACATTAGAAGAAGGCATCCCTGGGGGAGGGGGCTCAGTTTTGTTCAAAGTTAATAAATGTGTTTAGTCCCCAAGGGGCGTAGGGCGCTTAGGGACCCAAATAGAGAAAAATTGACAAAATGTCAAAAGTTGAAAGAATTGAAAATTGATGGTATACTTACTGCCTAATGCTTTGGTATGTAGTAACTTTCGAGCATTGTGAACCAAATTGTTGAAGTCACGACCCTGGGGTCAAAAATAATTACCTATAGGCCTATTTCCACGAGATTGACGTTAAGGCCCCAATTGACCTCATGTTCCTAGATTTGTAGCACTTTTTAGTAGGAAATACGAAAGACCAAGACGATTATCTAAAGCCGTAAGTTCATGGACATGGGCAAACAAAAGGAAAACTTGGGACGCACACAGAAAAAATAACCATTTCTATAAAAAACTAGAAACGAAACCAGGTGCTCGCGATATGGTAAGCGTTTCCTGCTACACATTTGTCACCCGCCACGATGCTTCCGTGTCATTCTGGTGTATGGCAACCCTTTCCACTGTTAAAAAAGAAGCATATGTCACCATAAGAATGTGTCACTGCTTTGATGACGAAAGAGCAAAGGAGAAAAACCATTTACAGGATAGTAATAGAAGCAGCAACATTATCATGAAAGCAGAGCGGTAAATGTAGTGCGACGAGGAGTAACACCCCCTCCCCCCTACATGACCGCATTTTTTCATATCATATGGGCTCACCCGAGCCCGTCGTAATCTTTTCTAAAATTCTACTGGACCAGTTTATCCAAACTTTGTAAGCTTTTCCGTAGGGGAAAGGGATTTAGATTTGTTCAAATGACGGGGCTCGGCCCCTTGGAGTGCTACTAGGGGGGCCAGAGTGGGGAATTTAACAACAATTCAAAAACTAGGAGATCTAGAGCTTAATGATTTGGTATGTAGTAACTTTAGGGCATGGATGACTAAATGTGTTCAAGGTGTGACCTTTTAGTCAAAAGTAGGCTACACGTTTTGGGGTCAAATTTCAGCATTATAGCACATATATTAATTTTTTCACATTTTAAACATCTTCAAAACCACTGAACCAATTTCAACCAAACTTGATATGAAGCTTCCCTAGGAGATGAGGATTCAAATTTGTTGAAATGAAGATGCTCTGCCCCAAAGGGTTCAAATAGGGGCTAACAGGAGGAAAATTTGATAGTTCCCACACAGGTAAATTTCAAGTACCACCAATTCAGGAGAGCTAATTGGGGCACACGTTAAAAGTAAAGACCAGTAGATTTAACATGAAAATACTTCATTATACAGCCAAAACAAAGATACATATCACATATGGAACCTCTTTAAATCATCCCTACACGAAGCTATAGAGGAGAACATAACATCTAGAATAGCATACCCCATGACTTAACAGGCAGCTCCGAAGTATGTTCAGACGTAACACGCGACTACACGGCCTGGCCCGCAAGACTAAGAGCTGAAGCAACTTCAGACATTTTCGGTAGGAAAGCAATAGCGCATTCAGATGAGCCGCATGGTCGTATGTCTAATAAACTAGACGGCCTAGAGCGTAAAGCTTGAATATGTGATAACTTTGGGTCATGGAGAACCAAGTTTAATCAAGGCGTGACCAAATCAGGTTACGGGTTTTTTCGGGTCAACGTTCAACACTATAGCAAATATATTAACTTTTCCACTTTTTTGACATCTTGTCTTCTACTCCTTGACTAATTTCATCCAAACATGGAAGAAGGCATCCCTTTGGAAAGGGGGTTCAAATTTGATCAAATGAGTGGGCTTGGCCCCCAGGGGGCACCACTTTGGGGGCCTAAACTGGGAATATTTGACAAAATTTCAAAAATCTTCTAATAAATTTGATGGCCTATAGCTTAATACTTTAGTATGAAGCAACTTTAGGGCATAGAGAACGTTTTCAGCGCTATAGCAAATAATATTTTTTTTTTATACATTTTATACATCTTCAAAACCACTAGACCAATTTCAACCAAACTTGATATGAAGCTTCCTTAGGAGATGGGGATTGAAATATGTTGAAATGAGGGGGCTCTGTCCCCAGGGGTGTCCCAAAGGGTCAACTACATGTAGGGGCTAACATCACTACACAAAGCTATAGAGGAAAACAAAACATCTAGAATAGCAAGAAGACACATACCTCATGGCTTAACAGGCAGCACCGAAGTATGTTCAACGCAAGACGCAACTATACCGCCAGGCCCGCAAGACTAGGAGCTAAAACCACCTCAGTCATTTTCGATGGGAATGCAATAGCGCAAACAGACGAGCCAAATGATCGTATGTCAACGAATCCACCAAGAATGGTTTTCCAGTAAACAAGACGGCCTAACATTGGGTCACGGAGAACCAAGTTGAATCAAGGCGTGACCAAATCAGTTTACGGGGCTTTTGGGGTCTAAGATCAACACTATAGCAAATATATTAACTTTTCACATTTTTAAATTCTTGTCCAAAACCAGTGGACCAATTTTAGTCGAAACTTGGTAGAAGGCATCCTTAAGAGAAGGGGCTTGGTGCCCAGGGGGGCGCCACAAGGGAACCAAAAGTTTGGGAAATTTGACAAAATTTCAAAAATCTTCTAAAAAACTAGAAAGGGTACGTAGATATGTTAAATGCTTGAATATATTGGGTCATTTATTGAGGCAATTTCCTTTGTCATAATTTTTGCAAACATAAAAGGTAAAATTCAATTCCACTGATGAAATTATTCATAAACGTGTAGCCTTAAAGTTTAAAAGTTTATTAAGGATGAGATTTTACTTGTTGTTAGTTACTTATATAATATATAAGTTCGCTTTACATAAACCTTAACGGTTACTTGTTCAACAGTATGGTTTCTAATAAGTTGTCAAACAACATAACATAAATTTTTAATAAGAAAACCTAGGTGTAGATAAGTTCCGTCAGAAAAACGCTTTGAGCAAATAACGTCAAGAAAATACATGTTGGCTATGAGTAAACAGTCTTTTGCATTTTAATCTTGTCCGAGGGCGATTGGCAGTTAGGGCGTCACTTTAAAATAGGGCGCCAAAGATATCAAACTTA
>JAUMGZ010204128.1:0-12360 GCA_032359645.1 Pododesmus macrochisma | reverse complement strand
TTTAATTATGTTATTTATCTATAAATATATTGCAATCTATATACATGTAATACAGTCAATTGATTACATTTTTTTTTTAATTTGAAGAAGAAGAAGAAGAAGAAGAAGAAGAAGAAGAA
This sequence comes from Pododesmus macrochisma, assembly GCA_032359645.1. Taxonomy (NCBI): domain Eukaryota; kingdom Metazoa; phylum Mollusca; class Bivalvia; order Pectinida; family Anomiidae; genus Pododesmus; species Pododesmus macrochisma. Next base: position 12,241 of record JAUMGZ010204128.1, on the reverse strand, counting down.
GAAGAAGAAGAAGAAGACAGTCTTCATTAATCAATGACAACAATAAATTTCATAACAAAACAATAGTACAATGTATCATACATCATAAATTCATACTTACAGAAAACAGTAATTCTTCCCAAAAATTTCACTCATGAAAATTGTTGGGTTAAGAAAACAAAGATGAAAAATTTGTCATTTACTCTGCTACTTTAGCTCAAACAAACACTAGATAATTCTACATCAATTTAAAACAACAACATGTTCCTAATGTTAAATCCAGTATTTAGTGTATTTCCTTGTACGATTACAGCTTTAGTTAACTGCTTCAAGTCTTACGATCTGCTGTACACATTAAAGGACATACATCATACATCACATAGTACCACGTTATCCATCACACAGCTCAATTGTCATTGGTCACAATAGAATATACGTCTGATACACAACACAGATGTGTATACAGGTATACGTAGGCTAGTATAAACAAAATTAAGGTAAAAACTATAGAAATTTAAACCAATGACACGTCTCCTTATATATAATTAGCATTCATGCCATTCAATATCTTCAAAACAGATGTTGAACATTTTATATTTATATATAATATTTAAATATGTAGAATAACTGATACATAAACAAATATGTTTTCAAAGTAATATACTGGTAAGTACTTTTGAGTAGACATATTGTGCACCTTATAAATTATAAAAAATAGTGGATATTATATGGGTTGAGACTTGTATATAGTGGTATACGTACTTTATTTAAAATGAGCCTTTAAAACCAGGGTATAACAAAAATAAACCAAACTGCAAGTTTTAAATAAAGAATACCCAGCTACGAGATGAAAGTTAATTGTTGCAATCTGTGAAAACTGTATGAAATTTATGAATGAGCTGAAAACAGACCTCTTCAATGTATATTTAATATATGCAGAATAAATAATATACATGTACATACAATACATATCTTAATAACATCTTTGGTTAAACTACACTATACTTTTATAGCATACTTATAAGTTATATACAGAGATCAATATGTAATTCAACATATGTCTGCAACATGTGTTTTGATATATATATATATATATATTTAATCTACCTTATCAGGTAATTTTATGTATTATTACATGTACAATGTATGTGATGAAAAGTTTATTGTTAAAGACGTAGGGAGAGCTAGTAAGGAAAGCTACATCACAGGTAGACAACGCATATAAAAGTTGGGAAATTAGTAATTTCACGATTTTTTTTACACGTCGTCTACCTGTGGCTTCATGTAAAGTTTGTCAGTGATCTATAGGCAACCATTCATTATTTTGACACATTGATGCATGTATACCACGCTACACAAACTTTTTCTGGTAGACTAAATCAAAGTACATAACAAAGATCGACAAATTTACAACAATACAATAATGTATAAACATATTTAAAAATAAAATACAGTGCGCTTAATGTTTGTATTAATTAGTATACATGTACATGTGTATACATCCTTTTTACATGTAATGTTCTTTAACTTATGGGCAACAAATAAATATAACAAGAGGCCCATTGGGCCTTAATGTCAATTCTCCATGCCCTCAAATTACTTTAAACCAAAGCATTAAGCCTTCTAGTTTATAAGAAGATTTTTGAAATTTTATCAAATTTTCCCCATTTAAGCCCCTTAGTGACCCTCCCTGGGTACTGAGCCCCATCATTTGAACACATCTGAACCCCTTCCCCTAAGGTTGACATCTACCAAGTTTGGATGAAAAAAGTCCAGTAGTGTTGGATAAGAAGTCGAAAATGTGAAAAAGTATCATATTTGCTATATATAGTGTTGAACTTTGACCTCAAAATGTGTAACATTTTTTACCCCATGGTTACGCCTTGAACAAACTTGGTTCTCCATGCCCTAAAGCTACTATAAACCAAAGCATTAGGCTGTAGACCATCTAAATACCATCAAAAATACTATGGCTTCTATTTTATCAATTTCTAACCACTTGGGCCCCAAATTGACCTTCCCTGGGTACTGATGCCAGTTATTTGAACAAATCAGAACCCGGGCCCCTTCCCCTAAAGGATTACATCTACCAAATTTGATGAAATTAGTGTTGGACAAGAAGTTGAAAATGTGAAAAAGTATCATATTTGCTATATATATATAAATAGTGTTGAACTTTGACCTCAAATATGTAACACATTTTGACCCGAGGGTCACATCTTGTACAAACTTGGTTCTCCATTCCCTAGAGTTACTATGAACAAAAGCATTATGCTCTAGGCCCTCTAGTTTATTAGAAGAATATTTTTGAAATTTGATAAAATTTTCCCCTTTTGGACACCAAAGTGACGCCCCCTGGGGGATGAACCCCATCATATGAACAAATCTGAACCCCCTTCCAAAGAGGGATGATATCTACCAAGTTTGGATGAAATTGGTCCAAAATATTGGACAAGAAGTCAAAAATGTGAAAAATTAACATATTTGCTATAGTGTTGAACTTTGACCCAAAAAAGCAAAACCTATTTTTACCCAAGGGGTCAGGCCTTGAACTAACTTGGTTCTCCGTGCCCTTAAGTTGCTACATACCAACACACTAAGCTTTAGGCCTTCTAGTTTATTAGAAGATGAATTTTGAAGTTTTGTCAAATTATCCCCCTTTGGCCCCCTAGTGGTGCCCCCTAGAGACCTAGCCCCTTCATTTGAAAAAAACTGAATCCCCTTTCCTTATTGATACTTCGAATTCCTACTAAGTTTGGATGAAATAGGTTCAGTGGTTTAGGACAAGAAGTTGAAAACGTGGAAAGCTAACATATTTGCTATATATTATACATGTGTATATGTAGTGTTAAGCTTCTACCCAAAACGTGTAACCTATTTTTGACTACAGGGTCACACTTTAAACAAATTTGGTTCTCCATGCCCTAAAGTTACTACATAACAAAGCATTAGGCTCTAGGCCTTCTAGTTTATTAGAAGATTTTTGAAATATTGTAAAATTTCCCCCCTTTTAGACCCTATAGTGGCGCCCCCTTGGGGGATGAGCCCCATCATATGAACAACTCTGAACCCACTTCCCCTAAGGATGACGATTCTTCGAAAGCGCTGGAATAAGAAATTGTTAAATCTTCACCTTTCCGCATAAAAGATGACAAGTAATGCCATTTCCCTTGGCAGACATGCATTTACATATGCATGTATCTAGCTTTGTATCAAAAATGAAAGTTAAATACCACGTGATTGCATGGTCAATACAATAATCGAATCAACTCTGCCCTAAAATAACAGAAATGTCTAGCGAAAGTGTGCTGGTGATGAACTGCCTATAGGGGACGATCCATATTTTGGTATCAACCTAGTCCGCCATAATGAAAAGGCAACCAGCAATGTTCTACAACTTTACTGAAAGTATTTTCTTCATAATGTTTCGCAATATGTAATATTTTTTATGCTTGAAGCATTTAAATACCTGATTTATATATTAACGAACGAAGATATTGTGTAACCGTAACACGAGCGTTAACAATAAAACCTGATTAAATTCTCACTGGCATAGTATGATGATTCTGAAATCCTTTGTTAAAAGGAAGTCGCATGGTACATACTGAATAGATATACCATGCATATGTATATATGCAAAACTGCGAATTCTTGAAAGTGCTTCAACTGTTTTTTTTAAGCATTCAATATTTTATTTTCATGTAAATTTTCGAACACTTTTTGTTGACATCAAACACTTCCCGGCAAAGACCTAAAACTTAAAGGCAGGCACCCTCTTGAATCAGTTCATTAAATTTTCATAAGCAAAACGAAGTCACTGAAATGACATCATTATGGCGCGCTAAAAATCAAGCGCTATTTGGCATGAACGTTACAGCAAAACAAAATAGCAACAATCACCACAATATTATTATGATAGTAGTTTTTAGATAAACAAGTGACTTAAATTATTTCAATTCTAGGCTTTATCAATACATTACACTGATTTTGACGGGATCAACTTTTCTCATATGCCTTACAGATAGGACAGGCTAAAGGCCAATCACATGCGGAAATTCGCCAGTTTTTAAGGACTAGGATGAGTTTCCTCTGCTCCTCGAACATATGCCTTTTTCTGATACTGTCCCCTGAAATACATTCCTAGTTTATGACGCGTATGTATGAAGTCATATTATTTCCAGGCCCAAAAAACCTTCTCTTAATCTGTATCAACCAACACAGAAAACTCAATATACTAAAAACCGGGACATTCGTGATCGGTCATTGTTATTGTATTGTTGCTTAGTATTAAATTTTGTTTATTATCAGTTAAAGTTATGATAAAAGTTTCAAAATATATATTCGTACTATATATGGATACATAGGATGACCTGCAGTATAATAAACGTTTGCAGTTGAAGAGTTTTAAATAAAATTTGAGATGATATATAGTTGAGTGTACATAGACTGATTATATAGAGAAAAGTGGACGTAGGTCCCCATTCTACATGTACATTGTACCTAAAATAAACCATCCAAATTAATACAAGTGTTTTATTATTCTATGGGTACAAATTTATCTTGTATACGTAGGTAACTATAATACAAACACATCAAAACATATCAGCTGTTGACAAATGCATAAGGCTTTTTTCCAAGGAGCTATGATTCTTTGTTTAAGGTAGATTTTCTGTAGCTCAATACCTCTTTGATAAACCTGTATATACAGTTACTGCACATTTCAACTTTAATTGCGATCTTCAATCATTCTCTGTGCAACATGCAAACTTTCAGCATGTAAGGACAATATTTGGCCTACGCAGGTAAAATCACCATTTCCTAATAGAAGCTGGACCACAGTACTAGTTGGGTCGTTGTTAGTAAGGTAGTGAACAACATTGCATCAACATGTTATCCCATATATATGCAGACAAGATGAGCAAAGTTACATCAGGCCAATGTAGATTGACAACGTTAGCTCATGATCAAGTAGACATATACATTTGTACACTGATCCACTCACTCTGTTAAATACCCGCCTACAAGTGCACACAGAACCAGATCTACCTATTGCTCCCGGGATGTCATTAGGAAGATCTGAGGAACGCCAATTATTTAGGTCGTTGGCGTGACCTTTCAAAGCAGCCAATCAGCGAGGAGCCTACAGAATCATCGGTGTGTTTTGAGAATTTTGGCGCCAATATATATATATAATGTTATTATCATTATGACATAATCTTTTGACGTGTACATTGTAGGTCCTTTCGGATGTGTTCCGCGATTACTTGACAACAACTATACACTATGGCTGCGCTTCAAAACTAACAATCTTGTTTATATGATTAAACTGGCTTAAAAACGGAGACAAATGGTACCAACACCTCCCGCAGAGTTTACTGTAGAGGTAACATTTATGTACAGTGTGGGTTTTTGTCATATAAAAAGAATTGCACAATGATTTGATCATTGCTTAGTCGGTAAGCAAAGTAGCCATGTTGATGTTCAATCACAACTATCGCACAGAAGGCAAATTTTGATTGGTCCGATTTTCTCATAAATATTCTTAATTATTTAAAATTCTAGGGTCACGCCAACGACCTTAACAATTGGTGTTCCTCAGATCTACCCTGCAATGGGCTATCCAAAAAACGGGAGAAAAGTAGATCTGGTTTTAATCAGATTGATATACCAGTGACATCCTATTTAATAATATTTAATTGTTTGGTTGCATTGTAAAGAAATTATAATGTTTTCACAATCATAGACCTGATTATCCCAGGTCTTTTTATTTGTTGGCATTGTATTAATTAGAGATCCCATTATTACTTGTGACTCTCTCTGTCTCCAAAAAAACAAAACAACAACAGCAATAAAAACAACGCAACAACAAACAAACAAAAAGCAAAAAGGAAAATTAGCAAACAAGCATTTTTGAAAATCAAGATATAAAATCTAACAAGATTAAAGGAAATGCAGCACTGAATCTTAAAATTTCATTTATCTAGCAACAATGTGTCATTCTGAAAACATCAGTCAAAACATTTTTATTTCTAATATTCAAAAGGTAACGGGTGGTTTCACACAAAAACAAATTCGCCCGAGTGGTTTCGCACTGAGTAACAACACATATGTATATATTATCACAATAACATGTAAATTGTTTTTGTTGTTTCTTTTCTAGTTTTGTTTATAGTGTGTGCATATTAATGATATATAATGAAGTATATAATATAAACGTTTCCACTTACGTTACAAATCAACGCAACGCTATTTATTCTATTGATATTTCCTTCTTAATCGTTCATATATATATATATGTATATATATACATGTATATTTATTTTTTATTTTATATGACTATTTGAAATAACAAATTATTAAAAGAAGTTTTTAATACAATAGTGAAAATCTTTAACTGTAGAGTTCGTGAGTTTCCTTAGAGAAAGAGTAATTAATATGTTGTTGTAGCGTTGTCATAGTAGAATTGGAGTTTTGATAGTTTTTGGTTGTTGCTTACTTGACTTCAATAAAAACACAAGCTGAAATTAATTCAGAATCGGTTAAATTTCATTGAATATCTTTATAACAATACACAATACAGACACATCAAACATCTATGTAATGTGTTTATATAAATTTAAAATTTGTGCGAAACCACTCAGGACGAACTTTTTTTTTTGCGAAACCACTCAGGGCGAACTTGTTTTTGTGCGAAACCACCTGGATTCCTGGAAAACAGACGATCTTGACCTCGCTTCATTCCCTGGGTCATTTACACATTCTAACTTGAAACTACAGAGCTTTGTCGATACATATTGTACATGAACAGTGAAATTGAGTAATAAGAGGATGACAGGCGTAAAATATTGAATAAATGACCTGTGTTTACACCAATCGTTCGGAGGTCAGTTTCGCCTGTTTTATGTAGCATGGCGTTATGACTCTGTAAGAGGTATGAGTATAGACTCAAAGCCTTGGAGAAAAGGGCTAGGGTATGACTGGGGCATACATGTTATAGCTGTAATAAACCACTCAGGGCGAACTGGTTTTTGTGAGAAACCAACGTTACCATGCTTAGACCTATCCTTATTTATAAGCCAGACTTACATAAAAACTGATACTTTTCACGATGAAACTTTCTTCCTTTGCAAACTTGCAAAAACAACTTTCATAACGCCATCGATGGAAAAGTCAAAGTACCTTCCGAATGAACATCTTGGTCACTTATGCGATTGACATCAAGGAAAAGTTTTGTAAAGCGTCACTGTAACACCCAACATAAGTGAAAAACGTGGTGCATGTTGTGAATGAAAAACAAGGTACAGAAACGCGTGTTTTGTTATTGTAATACTCCAAAAGTTACTTTATGTCACTACATTTGAAGTTTTAATTATGATTTGTTTACTTCTCTATATTTTTACAATATATGCACATAGACTCAATTTCAAATGCTTTTCCGAGGAAAGTTGGGGAAAGTGTGAACTATGAATGCCATTATTCTACAGGTCAACAACCTACAGAACTGATGCGTAAATATTTTCCGACCTGCTTGTGGGCAACAGCTGATCAAAAACTGATTTCCACCTAATGATCGTTAAGAGAAACAATTAGGGACACTTGCGTTTAAGTGCATACTTTTCTTTTCTAATTATCTGATTTTAAGATAATTTCATGTTTCTTTTAATTTCAAAATTTAAATTTCATCTGTGAGGAATATAATAAAGGGAGAGGGTACTAACCACGTGACCCTTTATAAGCGTATATGTATTCTATCTTTAGCCCAATTATTTCATTGCCGTCGATGACAGACAGCTTATGTGTTTGATTTGCATTGACCGCCATTTCACTAAACCGCAGGCCAGCAGTTTCTTATGACCAGACCTAAATGTAATAAAGGATTGCTTAAAATTTACATTTATTCAGCATTTTGTAAAAAAAATAAACTTCTCAGACTTTAGAAACTGTATTAAGATACAGGTGTAATTGTAGTATATGCATCCTGGTAGAGTGGTGGGGGCTATTTTTGTCAATAATTTTTATACTTTGTGTTGAAGGGTCTCAAACCTTTTTGTTGAGGCAGCATTTTTATTAACGCTGTTTCCAATTCTGTTCCGTAATTGTTCCTGGGTGGCGTAGTCATATTTTCAAGTAATTTTGATGCAATTTGTATGTTCAATATTAACAATGAAAATTTGCCTCGTGAGTATTAAATTTGCAAGTGAAAATTAATAAGTCTCAAACTTTTTATAAAAGCCTTTTATCATGTTTATTGAAATAATATTTTTGCATGAAATTTTTGTCATTTTGTTCATCTTTAGGATTTCCTGGGGCGATAACCGATTTTCTAAATAAAAGAAACGGGTCGTCGGTTTTCTCGTACAAAAGTCTGCATTTAGCTTTTATTTCACTGGATACTTGGCGATAGCACAGAGTGATAGTGCGTTTTTGCACAATATGCCACATGAATACAGCGAAACTCTTGTGCAGCATTATTTGAAAAGGCGTATATATACCCCGCAAATATTTAATAAAGTTAGGCAGAATAAAAATTATCAAAACGTGCTATTGCCAAGTATCCTGTGAAATATAAGCTAAACGCGGACTTTTGTAAAAGTAAACCGTTGCTCGTATCCTTTGTTTAGAAAACCAGTTATCGTCCAAGGAAATATGAAAGGTGTTTTGCTGGTGACTTGAGTGCAATGGTGTAGCATCTCAAAGCTGTGTTGAAAAGAGTAAAACAAAAGTAGTGACACAGAAGAACATGAATATAAAGTCAGTACAGGGACACAAAAAATGGACACAAAAAACCATGTGCAAATTGAAAGTAGCTCAAAGGATACACAATCGCAGGAAGTGAATGTGACAGAAACTTAGTTTCTGACCCATCTTCGCTAGCCAAGGTCTGTTGATTACAACAATATTTCCACATCCTGATCTGTGTGGAAATGTAGACGTAATCAACAGACCTAAGCTAGGAAAAAATTTTAAGACTTGATAAAACACTGAATAAGTTAACATACAGAAAGAGGGAAAAGGGAGGGGAATGAAAGAGGGAATATTTTCCCAAAATTACTTTTACAATATGAATACAGTCAGTGACAAACACAAGCTAATACTACTGCTAATGTGAGGGTCTTGCAATTAGTTTAAATAACAAAGTTAAGACTTGCAAATCATACTTGCCAACTTTCCCAATATTCACGGTAGTCTATCGATATTTGGGCCCATCTACCGGTCTACCTATCGGGAAACGCAAAATTGTGGATTTTTTACAAGTACCCAGCAACAATTTTAGATCCTCGATTTCCCTGCCGTCAAAACCGAAGTTTATTGTTAACAGGGGCCCTGTCAGTATAAAACACACCCCACTCCCATTTAAACTGACAAGTGTTACTGTATAATTTGTGTTCCCATCCCTGAAGATTAAGACATGGGATCGAGACATTGACGTACTGTACAGCGTATTATCACACCTACAATGATCGTAATTAATGAAGGGTGGTGTGATTCCAGGGTTCTCTGCCATGTCAATCTGGCTATGATATTTGCATACAAGTTGCCCTATATGATTTTATTGGTTGGTTCAACGATATGGGTTGGATGAACAGAAGTTTGGTAAAATAACGCATTAACAAAATCTGTTTTCATAAATATAAACAGTATTCATTATATTCTAACCTGTTTTCATTTTAAAGACAGGTAATTATCCACATAAATCATATTTAGAAAAATTCAAAACATTTGACATTGTGCAATTAACAATGATGTAGTAATTAAAGAAATAAATAACCACACATAACTTGATGCAAATCAACAAGATCCTGAGTATTATATCTGCTATAAATCACTTCTTGTGGCAACTAGGAGTAAAAGTTTATTATGACGCTGGTGCAGGACACCTCCCATAATTTCTACCTCACAAATTTGATGTTCCGCACTTTTTCCCCCAGAAAATTTTTCAGTCAATTTCAGTCACAAACAATAGTTGGCTGGTATGTATTATACAGTATAAGTACAGAAGAAAACGTAAACTGTTTTGGTAATCGGGTATGTATTATTGTGTCGTATCACTGCACAGAATTGAAAAATAAGTATTAAATCAGTGAATAAAACTTTTCAAAAAGGCATCATAGTTTACTAGTCTTTGCAGGGACTAATCTAGGTTCATTTTGCTGCCCTCTAATGTCACTTTTCCCCTCGAGAAAAGGTACCCACATTCCCATTCCCCCTAAAAATTTCCCTTTTTTTGCAAAACAAATATGTCAATATCTTAGAAATGTGTTGTTTTCTTTTCCTCATAAATACAAAATGATTCTCAAGCAACAGTTGAATCATCCATCATTCTTGTTTAATTCTCTCCAGTGGCAAACAGATCTAAACAAATAAATCTTCATTAAGTTGTTAAAACTTAACTTTTGAGACATTTAAGAATTCATCAAAAATGTTCCCCCGAGTAGGGAAATAAATTCCCCTTTTTACTGATTGGGTACTTTCCCCAAAAACCTACTGGTAGATTAATCCCGGCTTTGTTTTTTCCAAGAAAAGGTTAAATTTTTATTTGTTATTTTCCTGGACATGTGGTTTTACAGTTTGGACGAGTACTTTTTGTCATGCACTAGTCCGCTGGACGGGTGGTTTCAAAAGTTTTTCCGGAGTTCTGCTATTAAAATAAAATGCAATTGCAATGGCATTGAACACTTTTGCAATAAATTCATTGTAAATCTTTGTGACCCATGACAACATGGCCAACAATTTCAATTTATGAAAACTAGGAAAACACATTAATGACATTATATTTTAGGTTAAATTGGGTATTAATTAAAATATTGTCACATATAAATATTGCGCAATATGGGACTAGTTGAGCTCCAAACCAAATACACCTTCTAAAAATAACATATATATTCATAAATGTACATGTATATTTATGTACATGTTATAGGTGGGTATTACAGTCTAAAAAAAGTTTACAAATGCCTTTAGATGGTCATTTGGTGATTTAAAATAGACAGAAGTACATCACTGTTATCTTTCTGTTTTTGAAGTGCACATAGAAGCACTTTTGTCAATAGCGTTTGTTCTGTTAGTCCTATTTTTCTTGTTTTATACAATTATTGGTTTAGAGCTTATGACATAAATAAGTTGTTCTTGTTTGATTTTATCACAAATCTGGTTTGAGTTTGTGCAGTAATTAAGTTTTAAGTATACTTGAAAAATTAAAAAAACAAACAAAAAACCCCCAAAACTCTGTATACCTGTACATATTGTATTAGGCCAAATAAAAAAAATTGTGTTTCCCCTTTCCCTACCTACCCTAGTGTGCCTACCCTTAAGTTTTTTATTGGTTTTTGGTGACATGCACTGTTAATGTCAGAACTCCTGCTCCTTTGTAAAAATATTTTGGAAAAAAGAATTTGCCTACCTACCTACTGTATATTTTTTGAGTATGAAAGTGGAAACGCAATTATTATATGAAAAAAAAATTGGCCTTATCACATTTTGTTTAAGATTTGTCTGTTCATGTTTTTACAGATGAGAGGATTCCTGTCTCTTGAGGATGGAACACAATACGAAGGCGACTTGTTTGGTGCAACCAAGAGTATCAATGGTGAAGTCGGTAAGCTAATACAACAGAGAGAATTATTACATTGTAAATCAGTTTTCCAATTAAAATCATGAACAAAGATCATGTATCTATTGACATTTTTTGTCTTCATGTGATGGTGAGCAGTTATTTGCTTCATCATGGAAAGGTAAATAAAAACTTTGGAAAAAAAATTCCTAAATGAACTACAATGTACATTCATATAATATTAGAATTTTTTTAGTTTTATAGCTGGCTATGTATCTAGTGAATTTTTCTCCACTGCTCTTTACAGATTCATTTATATTACAAGTCTTTTCATTAAAGCTGTAATATTCTCCAAAACGATATATTTCAATTCACAAAATTCAGCTACAAACATCAAGTAAATGGTTAGATTAGAACAGAAATAACAGTTGCATGGATAAAAAATGTGATGTAATTGAGTAAACAATAGATAGAAATCAGGTATTTTCCTGCTGATGCCGCCTAATTAAAATTGGCACCATGACCTCCGGAAATCACCGAAGTCTTTGTTAATTCCAATCATTAAGCTGGTCGCCTAAAACTACCGTTAACCTTATTGTTTTCATGTGCGCCTTGCTCGTGCTGAGCACTGTTAACAAAGACATTCCAACTCACGTTGTCAACAATCGCTATGCTATACACGTGTACGCGTTTACAAATAATATTCAACTT